>APFE031045161.1:29118-69884 GCA_000404065.3 Pinus taeda
ACATTCCAAGGCAGTTAAGCGCCCACACATGGGGTTTTCTCATGGTATTTAGCCAACAGTATTGGGTTATCATGGTTTTGGTCTGTGGTATTGATTATTTTTATTATTATTATTGAGCCCCATGATCCTTGACTTAAGGAAGAGCTTGCCTATATAAAGAAGAGGAGATCATTTGCCTTAGATGTGCTTTTGGGTTGAATATCTTAAGAAGCTAGATCTGAAGTTCTAGTGATTGGTTATGAGAGATGTCTAGATCTAAATAAGGCGAATCTACTGATGGATGGAGATCTCTTCGGCGCATGTTCAGATCTGTAGATCTGACTGTCTGGGTTGTTCTTGAAGTCTCGAAATTATCTATACCTGGAGGTACGCTGGTCCAGTGAAAGAAAAGTGCGGAGATACGCAGGCACAGAAGCGCTGCAGGTGCGCAGATACGCAGGAGAAGAAGCACTGCATTTGCGGAGGGACGCAGCCAGTTTATTGGAGACAGAGCGCACATACGCAGGGAGACAGTAAGGCGCAGTGCGTACATACGCAGGCACAGAAGAGTTTCAGGTGCGCCGGTACGCAGTCACAGAAGGGCTTCAGGTGCGGATGACCGCAGACAGTTTAATGGACTCAGAGCGAGGTACGCAGGCTAGTAGTTGAGCAGAGTGCGTAGGTACTCAGGCTAGCAGTTGATCAGGGTGCGTACTTGTATGCAGGCTAGCAGTTGAGCAGGGTGAGTATGTAAGCAGGCTAGCAGTTGAGCAGGGTGAGTACGTAAGCAGGCGAGCAGTTGAGCAGGGTGCTTACTTGTCTTAAAATCTTTGTTTATCATTGTTGTGCTCTGGGTGTTGAAGTGATGTCTAGTTTCTGGTATTATGATCTTATGACAGCCATATGAGAAGTGATTGAGTATATCTTTATGTGATCTGATGAACTAGATCTGATTGATGACTCTCATTGTATATGTATTGATCTAGTGATTGAGTGATTCAGAAAGTTGTTTGATTATGAGCTTCAATGTGGTTATTGGGTCCAGTATGGAAATTGGATGAAATGTGGCCCTTTCAGATTATGTGTTGTGCTTCAGTGTATCCAGTGTGAAAATTGATGAAACGTGGTACCTGGAGGAGAAGATTGTAGGTCAGCACCTACGTACTAGTATCTAAGCTAGTACAAGAGCTAAAGGAAATCTTTTGGAGCATTGTAGCAGGTAGTAGCCTGCGTACTAGTAAATGGATCGGCTAGTACAAGAGCAAAGGGGGTTGTAGCTCCCGTACTGGTATAAGGCTGCACCAGTACAAAATATTGTAAAAGGATTTTCTTATTAAGAAGAAGATTGAGATGACTTGCAGCAGGTGGTTTTCTCCCGCATTGGGTTTCCACCTTATATCATGGTGTTCATGTGTGTGCCTTATGTGTGATGATCTATTCTATGTTACTGCATCTGTTAACTGATAATATGGTTGATAATGTTCTAATGCACTCATTGAAGATCAATTAACTTAATCATAAGAAGTTGTGGAAGTAGCATATATGAATCAGAGTTTTGGAAATGAAAAAGTTTTATTAATGTAATAATACTGATTCACCCCCCCCCCCTCTCAGTATTATTTCCAACAATTGGTATCAAAGTAGGTCCTTTGATAGAAGCTTGATCGCTTAAAGGAGATCCGTGGAGCAATGGGAAAGAAGCTTAAGAAGAAAGCATCTAAGAAAAGGAAGTCATCCCAGAAGAACTATGACAGTGGGAGAATCGATTAGGGATTAGGCATAAGAAGCTCTTCAGATTCAGAATCATTATCAGGTATGAATGTGTTATCCTCTGATATTCCACCTATATTTCCTTGTGAAAGAGATGAAAGTGACAGTGAAACTACTGAACTTGCTCTTATGGGTGAACAAGAAAGATATCAAATAGAGGCAGAATTTAAAAGGCTGACAGAAAAAATTAGAGATCAACAAGATCTATTGAACAAAAGGGAATGTGACTTCAAAGAAGAAGCTACCAAACTGAAGGCCCAACTAGAAGAATGAAACAAGGTAAGGAAACTACTCAAGGACAAGGAAGACCAATGTCGAAAATTGCAGCATGAAGTGACATCATTAAGAAAAGAAGTCAACGAAAGAAGCACAACCATCAAGAAACTCAAAGATAGATCCAGCTACTATGAAAATCTTGAAGCTACAATCCTCTCACTAAAGGGAGATCTTGAAGAATCAAGGAAGCAGAATCAAGATCTACATCAAGCAATTGAAAAACAAGACAATGAAGTCATCAGCTTAAAATCCCAGCTGGAATGTGCCTTCCGAGTTCGGAAAATGCAGCAGGATCTGAATGAAGAACAAGAAAAGGAGATCCTCAAACTAAGGGAACAAATGGAAGAAGGAAGAAAAGCTGAAGAAGATTTAAAAAGGCAATCTCTTGAAAAGGAAGAACAACTTCAGGTTGAGGTAAATATCTTGAAAGGTAAAATATAAGAAAAGGATAAGCTTTTACGATTTCAAGATGGCTCTAAAGTCTTGGATGATATTCTTAGTAGTCAAAGGTCTCCTGCTATAAAGACTGGTCTTGGTTTCCATGAATCGGTTGAAGGTGAATCTAGCTCTCAAGGTGAAGCAAGGAACTCTAAAGAGAAATCTAAAGTGATCAACGAAGAAATGAAAGATCCATCTCATCATCAACCAAGGAAAGAGATTCCTCAAAGAAAATCCTTTACTCTTCCTATGAATAATGTTGAATGTTATGTATGTCATAATCTTGGACATGTTGTAGCTAGATGTAGAAGAAGAAGAGTTCAAGACCATTATGCAGAAAGGTCATCTCAATCAAGGTACTTTTATGGATATTGCTTTGCTTCCAATATGTTTGGTCACAAAGCTACTGATTGTTACAGGAGGAATATGAAACATGTAAGATGTTATGCATGTAACAAGCTTGGACATATAGCTAAGGAATGCAGGAACAAAGTGTGGGCACCATATCTAAAGGAGAAAATGACATCATCAAGCTTGAAGATATGGAGGAAAAAGGAAGTACAGTCAGAGAAAGGTAGCACAGCACAACGTACAGACATACGAGAATCAAAGGGAGCTGAAAGTACAAAACTTCAGTGTCCTGAATCTCATGTGTAAACTCCATAAAGTGAAATCGCGTATATACGCGAGTTGGATACTGCACAATCGCGTATATGATTGTTTGAAGAAAGGCAGTAGGGAAAAATGAAATAGATCTATGAAGTATGAGCACAAAATCAGATCTGGAAATCTGACTGTCAGTGGCACAAAGGAGAACTGTTATTCGGCCCTAATCAGAAGTACGTAGGTGATACACAGCGAAAGTGCGGGCGTACGTAGCAAAGTATAAGACCCGGGGCGAAGGTACTCAAGCGAAGGCACAGTCCCTGTGCAGGGATATGCAGCTTAGCAAAAGAGCACATGCGTAAGTACGCAGAGTAACTGAAGAACAGGTGCGTAGCAAGCTCGGAGGTACACGGCGCGATAGAAGGATACCCAACGGACTTACATAGAAGTACATGGCGCGATGGAAGAAAGGTGCGTAAGGTACACGGGCTGGTTATGGCACAGGTGCGTGGGTATGCACTGTAAGAGAATAATGTCTGCGTATGTACGCAATACAAAAGAAGGATCTCTGCGGGTGTGCGTAGGGGAGCAGAAGATGAAGTGCGTGGCTACGCAGGATAGATAAAGAAAAATGGCGTACCTGTCTTAAGGCATTTATTGGCTGATTCTTCTTATTGATACAAATGATCTGATCTAACAGATGGCACTAGTTCAGGGGGGAGCATATGCATTGTTGGCATTATGGTCCTTGGTGACAATGCTCAAGATTCATCTTGCTATGATGATGAGTTATTCACATGATCAGATTGGTGGTTGATTCTCTAATGATGTTTGCATGGAGTCTTTATTATTCTTGGCACATATATGGACGAGGATTGTTGGCTGAATACATAGATGATTATTCAAAGTTGCTTTGTTGGAGACATGATGATGATGAGATCTTATCTAAATAATGGTAGGTTGTTTCTTTCATATGTTGATTGAAGCAGATGCATCCATTTGATGGCTTTTGATTCATGTAGATCTGGATGGTTATGAATGAGTTGATGAAGCAGATTATGCAGTGTTGTTGCTGATCATGAGCTTATGTTTGGTCTTTGTCATGATTATCATTCGATGTAAAGGTCATAGCAAGACTCATGTTGTAATTGTCTATCTATTGTAGTCGTCTCTTCAGGTCATGTAACAGCCTATGTCTCCTCTCTATGCATGGGATAATGATGTAATGTATTTGGTTTTCATATTTCTGGTGCATTCCCACTTGGTTGGATGGATGATCCCCATTCGGTTGGGTGATGGATGTATGCTTTGAGTCTTTTTGAGATAAGAAGGTCATTTATGATAGAGTCATATAGAACATCCTTTTGCAGACCTTGCTTATTGTCAGGGGGAGCTTGAGCAGCACTATATAGCAGAGCAGACATCTCAACTTGTTCTCAGAAAGAGCATTATCAGATTGGAGCACCATGGCATATACAAAGGGGGAGTTCATTCAAGAGACTTCAGCAGATCTGGTTTATAGTCAAGGAGAGCGTGTTCTTAGGGGGAGCATAACCCTTTGCCCTTGATGTCAAAGGGGGAGAGTGATTTGGTGTTGTTGCCATCAAGTCCAAAGGGGGAGATTGTTGGCATTATGATGCATGTGTTGTACTTGATGGCAACCCTCTCATAGAAGATCATCTCACTTGTATACATTCAGATGAATCTACAGAAGAAATAACAGATGTGACAAGTAAGCTTTGCCATCAAGTCGAAAGGGGGAGATTGTTGGCATTATGGCTAAAGTGTTGTCCTTGATGGCAACCCAATCAGGTGATGGATCATTCTACAATAGGACAGTAGCAGAGATTGATGATCAGCTCTCAAATATTGAAGAAAATAAGAAGTACGCAGGCACAACGTGCAAAAGGGTGTGTACACGCAGGCACGTATTATATAAAATGCCTACATACCCGTAGGTTACCCATTCATTGGGTGCGTACCCCCAGTGCACACACTTCAAGGCAGTAAAGCGCCCACACGTGGGGTTTCTCAGTGTATTTAGCTGACGGTATTGTGTTATTATGGTTTTAGCCCATGGTATTGTTTTATTTTATTATTATTATTGAGCCCCATGATCCTTGATTTGGGGAAGAGCTTGTCTATATAAAGCAAAGGAGATCATTTGGCTTGAGCATGCTTGGGTTGAATATCTTAAGAAGCTAGATTTGAAATTCTAGTGATGGGTTATGAGAGATAGCTAGATCTAAATCAAGGAGAAACATGAGAACTACTAATCGGATCTACTAATAGGTTGATATCTCCTTGGCGCATATTCAAATCTATAGATCTGACAGTCTAGGTTACTCCTGAAATCTCGACATTATCTATACCTGGAGGTACACAGGTTCAGTGAAAGAAAAGTGCGGGGATACGCAGGCACAAAGGCATTGCAGGTGCGCAGATACGTAGGACCAAAAGCGCTACAGATGCGGAGGGGCGCAAGCAATTCATTGGACACAGAGCGCACGTACGCAGGAAGTCTGTGAGGCCAAGTGCGCACGTACACAGGGAAGAAGTTGGGAACAGTGCGTACTTGTACGTAGGCAGTACATGGGTGAAGCTGCATACTTCTCTTGAAGTCTATTTAGCTGTACATGTTTATCATTGCTGTGATCTGGGTTTTGAAGTAAGTCTGATGTCTGATATCATGTTCTGATAACAGCAGTCTGAGAGGTGATTGATTAAATTTTTGTGCATTGATGGATGAATGGATCAGGTTCTTAATAGCTCATCTTTATGTGATCTGATTGACTAGATCTGGTTGATGACTCACTTGTATATGTATTGATCTAGTGCTTGGGTAGTTCAACAGGTTGATTGATTATGAGCTTCAATGTTGTTATTGGGTCCAGTATGAAAATTGGATGAAATGTGGCCCTTTCAGATTATGTGTTGTGCTTCAGTGTATCCAGTATGAAAATTGATGAAACGTGGTACCTGGAGGAGAGAAGATTGTAGGCTGGCGCCTACGTACTAGTACTTAAGCTAGTACAAAAGAAAAAGGGAATCTTTGGAGCATTGTAGCAGGTAGCAGCCTGCGTACTAGTAAATGGATCAGCTAGTACAAGAACAAAGGGGGTTGTAGCTCCCGTACTGGTATAAGAATGCACCAGTACAAATATTGTAAAAGGATTTTCTTATTAAGAAGAAGATTGAGATGACTTTCAGCAGGTGGTTTTCTCCCGCATTGGGTTTCCACCTTATATCATGGTGTTCATGTGTGTGCCTTATGTGTGATGATCTATTCTATGTTACTGCATCTGTTAACTGATAATATGGTTGATAATGGTCTAATGCACTCATTGAAGATCAATTAACTTAATCATAAGAAGTTGTGGAAGTAGCATATATGAATCAGAGTTTGGAAATGAAAAAGTTTTATTAATGTGATAATACTGATTCACCCCCCCTCTCAGTATTATTTCCAACAATTGGTATCAGAGCAGGTCCTTTGATAGAAGCTTGATCGCTTGAAGGAGATCTGTGGAACAATGGGAAAGAAGCTTAAGAAGAAAGCATCTAAGAAAAAGAAGTCATCTCAGAAGAACTATGACAGTGGGAGAATCGATTGGGGATTAGGCATAAGAAGCTCTTCAGATTCATAATCATTATCAGGTATGAATGTGTTATCCTCTGATGTTCCACCTATATTTCCTTGTGAATCAGATGGAAGTGATAGTGAAACTACTGAACTTTCTCTTATGGGTGAACAAGAAAGATATCAAATAGAGGCAGAATTTAAAAGGCTGACAGACAAAATTAGAAATCAACAAGATCTATTGAACAAAAAGGAATGTGACTTCAAAGAAGAAGCTACCAAACTGAAGGCCCAACTAGAAGAAGGAAACAAGGTAAGAAAACTACTCAACGACAAGGAAGACCAATTTCAAAAATTGCAGCATGAAGTGAAATCATTAAGAAAAGAAGTCAACGAAAGGAGCACAACCATCAAGAAACTCAAAGATAGATCCAGCTACTATGAAAATATGGAAGCTACAATCCTCTCACTAAAAGGAGATCTTGAAGAATCAAGGAAGCAGAATGAAGATCTACATCAAGCAATTGAAAAACAAGACAATGAAGTCATCAGCTTAAAATCCCAGCTGGAATGTGCCTTCCGAGTTTGGCAAATGCAGCAGGATCTGAATGAAGAACAAGAAAAGGAGATTCTCAAACTAAGGGAACAAATGGAAGAAGGAAGAAAAGCTGAAGAAGATTTGAAAAGGCAATCTCTTGAAAAGGAAGAACAGCTTCAGGTTGAGGTAAATATCTTGAAAGGTAAAATAGAAGAAAAGGATAAGCTTTTACGATTTCAAGATAGCTCTAAAGTCTTGGATGATATTCTTAGTAGTCAAAGGTCTCCTGCTATAAAGACTGGTCTTGGTTTCCATGAATCCATTGAAGGTGAATCTAGTTCACAAGTTGAAGCAAGGAACTTTAAAGAGAAATCTAAAGTAATCAACGAAGAAATGAAAGATCCATCTCATCATCAACCAAGGAAAGAGATTCCTCAAAGAAAATCCTTTACTCCTCCTATGAATAATATTGAATGTTATGTATGTCATAATCTTGGACATGTTGCAGCTAGATGTAGAAGAAGAAGATTTTAAGACCATTATGCAGAAAGGTCATCTCAATCAAGGTACTTTTATGGATATTGCTTTGCTTGCAATATGTTTGGTCACAAAGCTACTGATTGTTACAGGAGGAATATGAAACATGTAAGATGTTATGCATGTAACAAACTTGGACATATAGCTAAGGAATGCAAGAACAAAGTGTGGGCACCATATCAAAAGGAGAAAATGACATCATCACGCTTGAAGATATGGAGGAAAAAGGAAGTACAGTCAGAGAAAGATAGCACAGCACAACATACAGACATACCAGAATCAAAGGGAGATGAATGTACAAAACTTCAGTGTCCTGAATCTCATATGCAAATTCCATAAAGGGAAGTCGCGTATATAAGCGAGTTGGATACTGCACAATCGCGTATATGATTATTTGAATAAAGGCAGTAGGCAAAAGTGGAGTTGGAAATGAATCTGGCAGAACTGGGCATCTGACTTTCTGTGGCATACTGGTGGACTATCAATTCGGCCCTAATCAGAGGTACGCAGGTGATTAACGGTCCAACTGCGTGGGCACGTACATCAGAAGAAGGAGAACTGCATGGGTACGCAGAGCAGAAGAAGAAGAATTGCGTGGGTATGCAGCGCGAAAGAGGTTCAGATGCGTAAGCACAATAAAAGTACACAGTGCGATAGTATCTTGGGTGTGTGGCTACAATAGAAGTACGCGGCGTGATAGAAGAAAAGGTGCGTGTGGTACGCGGCGCAACTGATGGAACAGGTGCGTGTCTACGCATGGTAATAGAAGATTTTCTGCGTATATACGCAGTGCAGCAAAAGGATCTCTGCGGGTGTACGCAAGGGAGCAGAAGGTGAAGTGCGTAGCGACGCAGGACAGATAAAGAAAAACTGCGTACATGTCTTAAGGCATTTATTGACTGACTTTTTGAGAAAATCTGACAAATGGCACCAGTTTAGGGGGAGCATATGTTCTTAATGCATTGTTGGCATTATGGTCCTTGGTGATGATGCTTATGATTCATCTTGCTATGATATGGTTATGAGTTGTTTAGATGATTCTTGGGGTTACATAGTTGATATTTAGATCAGATTTGTTGTTGATTCTCTAATGGTGCTTACATGGTGATCTTCATAAGGATAAGAAGAAATACATTGCTTGAATTCACTTGATGATGAGTCTCTCACATGTTGTTATCACCATATGCATAAAGATCATATATTTCAGGATTGTTCTTGGCACATATATGGATGAGGACTGTTGGATGGATACATGGATGATTATTCAAAGATGCATTGATGATGAGTTCTTACCTATATGATGATAGGTTGTTTCGTGCATATGTTGATTGATGCAGATCTTCCCTATTGATGATACTTGGTCCATGCAGATCTGGATGGCTATGGTGTTTCTCACATATGATAGAATGATTCTATATTCTATGCAAAAGGATGAGTTGATGCGGACATATCTTGATACAAGTTGCTGGTGACAGATGTTATGGAGCAGATTATACAGTATCGTTACTGATGTTTATCATGAACTTATTTAGATGTCATATCAAGACCCATGATGTAATAATGTGTCTCTATCTATTGATGAAATATTTCAGTCATATCAAGGTCATGTAACGGCCTATGTTGGTTTCCCCACTATGCCTGGGATGAATGATGTAATGTTCTTGGTTGTCATTTTCTGGTATATCCCCACTTGGTTGGGTGATGGATGTATGTATTGAGTCTCTTGGTTATAGGAAGGTCATTTATGATATATAGAGTCATGTTCCTCTTGTAGAACATCTTTTTGCAGTCAGGGGGAGCTTGAGCATGAACAACACTATATAGCAGAGTAGACATCTCAGCTTGTTCTCAGAAAGAGCATTATAAGATTGGAGCACCATATTATATACAAAGGGGGAGTTCATTCAGAGAGTTCAGCAGATCTGGTTTATAGTCAAGGAGAGCACGTTCTTAGGGGGAGCATAACCCTTTGCTCTTGATGTCAAAGGGGGAGAGTGATTTGGTGTTGTTGCCATCAAGTCCAATGGGGGATAATTTTGGCATTATGATGCATGTGTTGTACTTGCTGGCAACCCTCTCATAGAAGATCATCTCGCTTATATACATTCAGATGAATCTACAGAAGAGATATCAGATGTGACATAATACATAGATGCGGGACAGCTCAAAGGATTCAAATGGCAAGTTCTTAGCAAGCTTTGCCATCAAGTCCAAAGGGGGAGATTGTTGGCATTATGGCTAAAGTGTTGTCCTTGATGGCAACCCATTCAGGTGATAGATCATAGTACTTCAAGTCAGCAGCAGAGATTGATGATCAACTATCAAATATTGAAGAAAATAAGGGGTATGCAGGTACACCTTACAGAAGGTGCGTACACGCAGGCTAGTGTTACATAAAGTGCGTACATACCCACAGTTACCTAGTTCAGGAGGTGCGTACGACCAGTTCACTTACTTCAAGGCAGAGAAAAGCACACGTGGGGTTTCTTATGTTTAACTCTTGGTATTTAGCCGACGGTATTTTGTTATTATGGTTTTGGCCTGTGGTATTGTTTTATATTATTATTATTATTGAGCCCCATGATCCATGATTTGAGGAAGAGCTTGCCTATAAAAAGAAAAGGAGATCATTTGGCTTGAATGTGTTTTTGGGTTGAACATCTTATGAGAGCTACATGTGAAATACTATGATCTCTTGGAGTAATGTCTAGATCTAAATAAGGCGAATCTACTGATGGGTTGAGATCACTTCGGTGCATGATCAGATCTGTAGATCTGACAGTCTGGGTTATTCTTGAAGTCTTGAAATTATCTATACCTGCAGGCACGCAAGTGCGGTGAAAGAAAAGCGCGGAGATACGTAGGCGCAGAAGCACTGCAGGTCCGGAGGTCCGCGGCGCCACAGAAGGTGCAACTGTGGAGGTACGCAGCGCCATAGAAGGCGCAGCTGCAGAGGTGCATGGTGGCACAGGAGGCGCAACTGCAGAGGTACGCTGCGCCACAGAAGGCGCAGCTGAGGTGGTATGCGGCGCCACAGGAGGCGAAGCTGCGGAGGTACGCGGCGCCACAGGAGGTGCAGCTGCGGAGGTGCGCGGCGCCACAGGAGGCGCAACTGCGGAGGTATGCGGCGCCACAGAAGGCGCAGCTGCAGAGGTGCGTGGCGCCACAGAAGGCGTAGCTGCAGAGATGTGCGGCGCCACAGGAGGCGCAGCTGCAGAGGTACGCTGTGGCACAGAAGGCACAGGTGCGGAGGTCTGTGGCATCACAGAAGAACAGTGTGTACTTGTACGCAGGCAGTACATGGGTGGAGCTGCGTACTTCTCTTGAAATCAATTTAGCTGTCCATGTTTATCCTTACTGTGTTCTGGGTGTTGAAGTGATGTCTGTTTTCTGGTATTATGATCTGATAACAGCAGTCTGAGAAGTGATTGACTATATCTTTATGTGATCTAATGGACTAGATCTGATTGATGGCTCTCATTGTATATGTATTGATCTAGTGATTGGGTGATTCAGAAGGTTGTTTGATTATGAGCTTCAATGTGGTTATTGGGTCCAGTATGAAAATTGGATTAAATGTGGCCCTTTCAGATTATGTGTTGTGCTTCAGTGTATCCAGTATGAAAATTGATGAAACGTGGTACCTGGAGGAGAGAAGATTGTAGGTCAGCACTTACGTACTAGTATCTAAGCTAGTACAAGAGCTAAAGGAAATATTTGGAGCATTGTAGCAGGTAATAGCCTGCGTACTAGTAAATGGATCGGCTAGTACAAGAGCAAAGGGGGTTGTAGCTCCCGTACTGGTATAAGGCTGCACCAGTACAAAATACTGTAAAAAGATTTTCTTATTAAGAAGAAGATTGAGATGACTTGCAGCAGGTGGTTTTCTCCCGCATTGGGTTTCCACCTTATATCATGGTGTTCATGTGTGTGCTATTTATGTGTGATGATCTATTCTACTTACTGCTAATAAGGTTAATAATGTTCTTATGCATTTACTGAAGATAAGCTAACTGAATCATAAGATTACTGCATGTACGCTGGTTGCTTTTAACACAGTCACGTATATACGCGGATATCCTTAACTGAAGTAGTGTATATGAATCTGAGTATGAAAATAATATTGATTCACCCCCCCCTCTCAGTATTATTTCCAACACACTGGACTAGAGTTACACACAAATATTTAATCAGGCCAAGGAATTTGACTTGACTAGAATTAAAGGAAAACAGGTCCTTGTAGGGTCTGGTGATATCTAAGTTTAATCTTTCCATGATTTCTTTAGGAAAAGGGTTATGGGATGCCCTTGAATCTAGCATAGAATTATGTAAGATTTTATCATGAACATTTAAGTTAATGTAGAATGGAAGGATACCCCCTTGTTGATGTTTGCCATTTACTTCTAGACCAAATAATAACTTAGGTTGATCATCAGTAAGGCTTACAACATCTTCGCTTTCACCTATGTTTAGTGTTTCAGTGTTTTGTTCTTTGTATGATTCATTTTTCACTAGCTCTGTCAAAGGAACTGATATTTTCAATTTGGCTATCTCAGACTTAATGTTGAATGGCAATCAAGTTTTTCCTAATTGAATGAGTTATTCCTTAGCAATTTTGGTCTGTGTACTTTTTTCTTCTTTATCAACACTTGGTAACTTAGTTTGTGTACCAACAATTTTGTTTTGAATTTTCTTATTTGGAATAGTTTGAGCAAAAGTTGCAGTTTGAGTTTCAGCTGAAGTTATGTCTACAATTTTTGGGCTGGAAGTCTCTTGAGTTCCTCTAGGGATAATTTGTAGAACTTTGGTCACAAGAGCTTCTACTATTTTTTTAGTTTGGGTTTGAACTGATTTCTTAGTGGGAACTTATGTATTCTTTTTGCTTCTCAGGCTATACTGTTTATGAACTTCATAGATAGCAGATTCATAGCCTTGTTTGTAGTCAAAGGACTCTCCAGATTTTATTTGTAATTGTTGTAGCATGTGCAGTTCCTATTTTTCCTGAGTAAGAAAAACATCTTCATTGTTAATCCCCAATAGGTTTATCTGGGTTTCTTCCTTTTCTTCATGGTTTTGTGAACCTTTAGCATAATGTTCCTAGAAGGGTGGTCTAATTTGTTGATCGGGTATAACATCTCTTGTTTTTCTAGTATTAGGATTTTTCCTAAAGTTGGGGTTTCTAATTGGGAGTCCTTGTTGATTTTCCCACTGAGATTTTCTTTCCATATTTTCTAATCTATCCATTATCCTTTCTACACATTTAGCTAAACTGTCTATCTTACCATCTGAAGTGGATGGTTCCTCTTTAAAGGTAACTCTTTTCTCATTTCTCATCCTAGCTCTCTTAGCTAATAAATTGCTACGACACTAACAACATTACTTTGCATCTGCTCTAATGTTTCAGGGTTTCTTTCTCTCAATTGGTAAGACATATCAGTGTCAAAGCCATCAGGAAATTTGATTAGTGCCAAGTATGGTGGAGGTTTTATATTTACAGGGATTGCATTATAGATACTGTTGAACCTAGTACTATAGTCCTGAACATATTCATTTGGAGCTCTTCTAATTCTTTCATATTCAGACAATATTTTTAAATGGTTTTTCTTTCTTTCCCATCTATTGATAAACAATATATGGAAAGCAGCTAAATCAGCAATATGATTAGCAAGTAAACCTTTAAACCATTTTTTGACATCTCCTACTAGTGTTTGGGCAAATAACATCAGACTCATCAATCTCATGTAACTCAAAATAATGAGTCATTTTATTCACATGATGTTGGGAATTATACTGACCAGTAGCATCAAACAGAAAGATTTTACTTTGGTAGTCTTGGGGCATGGCATGTAGTTGAGCTGGTAAGACCAAAGGTGCATATTTATCTGCCATGGCTAAAGCTTTGGTTTGACTAGGGGTAAAGTAGTGATGCTTGAAGAAGCACTTGAAATGACTGTAGATGAACTTGAGATGTTCAGTTGGAGAGGAAGTTGAGGTATGAATGGTTTTGGGGAATGAACTGTGGTGGATATTATAGGAGAGGTGGTAATAAATGAAGCTCTATTTACAGTTTTTGAAGACTCTATAGAAATTTCAAGGGTAGCAGCAGTTAGGGAAGCTAATTCAACTGATTGTTGAAGATAGGCTTCATATATATGCCTTATCAAAGTTGATATTAAAGCTTCTAGTTTTTCAAAAGTATCCAAAACATGTTGAACTAAATCAGGATGTATAGGAACCTTCTTTGATTCAATAAATTGAATAAAATTAGGGTCTATTACAGTATCATGAATTGAATTTTCAGATTTGGTACAAAACAAAGAAATCTCAAATGATAAATCAAATTGAATATCCTCTAAACTTTATAATTCTTTAGGAAGTGAATTTGCTTTAATTAACTAACTACTACTTCCTTGAGTTTCTACCTTTTTTGGTTTTCTTAAAATTCCGTCAGGGTCATCAACAATTATAGTAGGGTTTGGATCTGGGTGTGCCCTGGTATAATGTGTTCTTTTGGAAGCCAGAATTTTAATTTTTTAAGCAAAACTTTTTAACAACCCTAAAATGACCTTAAGGTGCAGAGATGAGATTTAAGATTTCCTTCAAGGTTTATTAAACTAAGGACTTTCCCTAGTATGGTCACCACGATGTTATCATAGTAAAAATTTCCCTGGGGTTTTTATCTTGTGTCAAAAGAAATATTAGAGGTAACCACAAACCTACTTTTGAGATCAGGATCTAGCCTTCCTAATGCTTAGAGAGGGCTCTCTCTTTATGATTTAACTTTGTTTAGTTAATTGATTTTAGGCTAGTTGTTTTAAGCTTCATTGGGTTTTGATTTTGATTTGGTGGTGGAATCACTGACTTAGATGGATAGAGGGATGTATTTTACCATTGGGCTATGGGGTCAAGTGTCAAGAAAACAAGACTGAATCAAGTTCTAAAGATAGTGTTTATAGGGCAAGGTAGCTGAGTAAATTTAGATATTTTAGGCTGGATGGTGAAGTGGTTTTCAATCGGGGTCAAGAAGCAGTTAATGATTCCTCAAACCGGATAATGAGGGAAATGATAGAGGTCAATCGAAATTAGGGAGCAATGAAGGATTCCCTACTTTGGATATCAGAAGAAAACATTAAAATGAATAATTGTTCAAGAAAGAGTGTACTTGAACAAATTCTGTAATAATATTCCAGTTATTTCATTCAAGTTAGATAACATGCAAGTATGTGAAACACTTAAGAAGATAACAAGTTGACAAAAATAAATTAATTCATTGAAGTGGCCCAACACACGAATCCTATAATGCATTACATTTTTTACTCAGTCCAGTCTGCTAACTTCAAAAATGGTACAATGAACCCTTAGGTTTCAGATCAATACAACTATAGAAATGTTTGGCAATCCACACTCTATACTTCGAATTATGAAGTATTTATACAAAAATTTATTAAAAAATATCCCAAACTGTTTTAGGAATTATTTAAGGAAAAACAAAAATATTCATGCAAGAATATAGAGACAGATATGTAACTGCTGCAACTTGTCCCTATTTATTTGGCTCTGCTGTAAGATGTTTTGCTACTTTTTCTCCTTTACTGTTTGTCTTCCACGCTGACTGTTCTTTTACTTTGCCTTTTGACTAATACTCTTTCATTTGATACTCTTTGACTTAGTTGATCGGCTTCTTTTCTTTCACTGCTATGTATCCACTGTTTACCTTGCATTTTCACAGTAAATCATTTAATTTTCCCCAAGTCTTTGTATCTGGTAATTTAATATTTACCATTATCCTATAGAATTCATCAACTTCTGTGTATTTTTCAAAGGTGGGTTTGTTTACAAAAAGCTGTTTTACCTCATGTTAGAGGTAAAAGAGGTTCTCAAAAGTCTGGTAAAGAACCTTTCTTGTAGGCATCCATTTCATAGAGGAACTATTTGTTAGCGCTTGAATTTGGCCTCAGGCTGAGGAAGGCAAAATCCAAGGCAACATCAAACCACTTAGCCTCCTAGCTAGCCCTAGCGGGTCTATCTCGGCAAAAGGTCTTCAAAGGGCTGAGATGAACAATAAAGAACATTGATTTTAGGCTAGTAAACTGATAAAAAAAAGGGGTTTTTAATAAAATGATGGGGTTTTTCTGGGCTGCATGGGGAAAAGAAACAGCTTGAACAGAGAAATGTAATCAAAAACACAGATTGTCTCCTGAGGCAAGGTAGGCAAGAGAGTTTAACATCAAATTGAGATTAAATGGAATGGCAAGACTGCTGAGGAGCTTACAAGGGCATAGAGGATGAATCCTTGTCAAACAGAAGAAAACATTAAATATGAACACACTTAAAGGCAGAGCATACAAAATATGAATTCTACCTTAACACTTCATTTGTTCAATTGGAAATGATCATGAAATGAAATGAACACATAACAGGTTATACATGAAACAAAGGAGGATACAAATGTTAAATCTCATACCACAGGAATCTCAGAAGCCAGAGCTGTGTATTTTCATTAAAATCTCTGTCAAAGACTGTACAATGGAAGCTCTGTTTTCTCTTACATGCGCACCTCTCTCTAAACTCTCTCCCCTCTTCTTACAAATCATTTGCCATACAATAAATAAACTATACTAGAAGAAAACAGAACGACCCAAAACAAGGGCGTTGTTTCTCCTGAAGTTACAAAAATAGAACAGAGAACAACCTTCTCCTCGAAATTCTCTAATGACTAACCAAAAAGACTAAAAATTGGAGCGCAGATCCATTTGGATTATTAAATGAAGTCATTAGTAGGAGATCGGTTCCTATTTTTCTGTTGTGGTCGATGTCTTCGTTTATTTTTGGCTTTAGTGTTCTGACTTTTCACTTTCCTTCGCCCTTTTATTATTACAAGGAGGAAGTTTAATAACTTCGCTCGCAAGATATTATGAAGTGAAGGGCCAGGTGTCAAGGATGTGCACCAAATTCTTCTCTCCTCCAAGGCTGCACTGCATGTAATATGGCACGCTTAATGGAACCGTTATGTCCTTCTTGGTATGGATGATGTTACACGAGGTCTTCACATCGCATATCACTCTGGATGGCTTTTGCAACACAATTTCGATTTCTGGCTTCATATTTATCAATTTACTACTGAATTCCTTTACCAGAGATGGTTCATCCATGCCAATTGGTAGAGGAACAAATCCTGAAACCCATACTGAATAGTTGGATTTCGTTGCACTGAAGATTCAATTGATGTCACCACATTCGAATCCTCCCACAAGTGTTGATATTCCTTCATCTGTCACCCAGAACACTTGCTTAAGCTCAATTCCATCAGAGACTTGCGGCTTTTCCCAAAAGACTTCAAACCTGAGCTAGAAACTTCACAGCCATCAAATTGTATCGACTGCAGGTTGTCATACTCGTCGAAGCTTGCAAGAAGAGCCTTTGTGACAGGGACGCAATAGGCTAAGCTTAGTTGCCTCAAGACTATACATCCATTTGCAAGGGAAATTATACCAGTCGAAATCATGCTCTGACATTTCAAAACATCAAGCCTCTGCAATGTTTTGCAACCATTCTTGAGCAAATCAAGGCCTTTGTCATCTATACAGACACAACCATATTTGTCCCCGTAGATACTTCTTGTTGAGCGATAGCCGAAGTATTCAATCAAAACTGGAACCAGTGCAGAGTCCCCTGTGGTTGAATATCAAAGACATTTCCTGTTGCAAGTCGATTGAGGCATTTTGATACGAGACTGGGTGCATTAGCAAAATTTCTTTGGCTTTGAGACTCAACACGTAGCGCGTAGCCTCAACGCGCAGCGCGCACCTCCTATAACACGGCCACGGGTATGCAAACACAGTTTTTTCACCCTCTAACACTTGAACACGATCATAAGAACTTACAAGAGAAATTATTTCAGTGTTATCATAGACATCCTTTTGTGTCTAATATAATTTCCGTATCTGAGGTCCTGTGTATCTTTCATGTGCACAAGAACTAGTAAGCAAAGCCAATTCAAGTGCTCCGCCGACACATTGATGAAAAATGAAGCAACTCCAACATTTTTCTCATGAGGAAACTGTGTGGGGTGAGGTTCCTCAAAAATTTGTTGTGGCACTTGCCCAAATTCATGAATCTGAACTTCAAGCCCAGCACGTTTGATGGGATCATCTATCTTCTCCAAATCAACTATACCCTCATATGATAGAAAATGAAATAAGTTATCTGCCACCAAAGCAAACATTCCACGTTGCTTATAACCAAAAATGAGGTCTATCCATTCATGCAGATGTTGAGAAATATGATCACATTCCAGAGCTTCTCTATGTTTAATATTGAAATCATCTACATCATTTGCCCATGGTGGCAATATTACATCCCCGACAATGTCTCCTCTCTGTCGTGTTCCAAATTTTCAAGTTATCCCTTATTCTAAGAAAATCAGATGGTAAAAAATTCTAGAATAAGCTCCTTCAGGTTAGCAGTATTATTTAGGACATTTTGCTAAGGTTCTTCCATGCTAACAAAAAGTCGATCTGGTGTGTCAAAGCGTCCATTCTGCAAATGAAGCATGTGAGCAGGGGCAGAACGGACAAGCCAATATAGCACATAGCCAGGAGTCGAATAGTGTGTCCCATACAAAAATGGTGGCTCAGAGGTACCACTTTCAATCATCTGCGAGTAGCGATCCTTGAATATAGCAAGTCGGTCAGGATTAAGAGCTCCTATTGGCTTGGAGAGGTCGTGAAAGCATTTAGGATCAGACAAATATGGAGTCTTGCTCAAAATCCAAGGCATCACCTGTGCTGCAAGAAGATCAAGGGAAATATTCTCATTTAAATCCACTAAGAGGGTAGTATCAAAATGAGCTTGAGCTTCTTTTTGAGCTCTTTTATTGTACAATACCATGTCTCTTTCTATGCTTGGAAGAAGATTTATTGAAATGAAGGATTTAGCCTGTTTGAGAAACTATTCTACAGGTGAAAATTCTAAGGCAAACCACCATATACTATCTTGCTTCTCAAAAACATATGGAGTATCAATTCCATTCTCCTTCATTTTCACATGTAGAGCTGCCTCTAAAACAAAACCTTCTTGTGTCCCCAACCATTTCCCATTCACAAAGTTAGATGAGCTGGGTGTTTCTGTTAATGCCTCAACCCTTTTAACTTCGTTCATAGAGAACCTGATGATTGGCACTGAAAAGTTATCAGGCTCAAAGAATATTGATTTATAACACAAACACAAGCGTCCCTTCATTTGGTGTAGCTGCCAAGATAGCGGTTGAATTTTCTGCAAACCATCCAATGAACCCTGCCTGCAGGTTGCTATCCGGTCTTGGATATAGAACTCCCCTTCATCTAACAAGAGGTTTGAAAACCGTTTTCATGACTTTGGAACAAAATTTTTCTGCATGACTTCCCAACAGTAAAAGGCAGAAATGATACTCTGAAATTAGACGGACTCCCTGTAGTTCAAATGGAGTTTCCTTGGTGAATTTGATTTTGACAGAGGATTGACGAGACTGAGTCTAACACTATTGATGTGCTCCTTTGCCACTTCTCTGATTCTCTTGTCATAGTCTTCATGTGGCATTAACTCGTCATTTATTACCAATGGATTAGGCGGGCCTTTCTGCCTCAAAGTATCAAATTTGACCATGAACCTACCTATAGCTAGCTCCATGGTTTGGCATTTGTCCTCAAGCTGCATCATCAAGTTCCTTTTGGTGATTACCTTCTTCACCTCTAATATAGTGCCAGTTCTGTCAGCTATGCCAAGCTCCTGCTATTCATATTTATTCTTTGAGTTAAGGAATTGGATTATTCTTGGGGCTTCTTTTGGCATATTTACAAGTTCAGTCTTAACCCTTTGAATTGCTTCACCAACCTCTTTGAATAAATTATTTTGTTCAAAGATAACTTGTATAGATGGCTAAATATCATTGACAGAGTCAATGATATTGGCCCATAGCTGCTCTTTTGCTTGGGCAAGTGGCTCCTTTAATGTTAATTCCCCTTTTAAGTTCTTTATCCTCTCAGTCAACCTGTTTGACTTCTGTACTTCATTTTTATGCATGATTTGAGCCAGTTTCTTCTCATCCTCTAGACTTTTTATCTATCCTTTAACTCTATTTATTTAAGTGGTCTCAGTGGACATGTCCTCCATGGCTTTGACTAGTTTACTTGCTTCATCACTTGGATGAGTTGCTACTGTTATTAAACCTGTTGCTAATGTAGTTGTTGATGCAGTTGGAAGTGTTGTAGCTACTAGAGCTGTTGGGGCTAATGAAGCTTCCAAAGTGGAAGGAACTATTGTAGTGATTGTAGGGATAACATTGGCAGTAGCTGTCTCAATTCTGGCATGTTTCAGCTGTATTAAATTGTCTAATTCATTCTCCATTTCTTTCAATTGAGCATTTAGTTGAAGAATGAGATCCATCATTTCATCCTGTTGGGCTTGGCTCTCTAGGACCTCCTTGGTCTATGGATGTTCAGAAGGAGGCAACTTCAGTTGTTTGTTCAAAGCAACAATGTCTTCAATTTTCTTCTTTATGAGCTTTTCTGCTGCCTTAATTTCATTTGGATTGTATCCAATATCAATCACCAATTCCTCCAGTGACTTGATTCTGTTATCCTTGGCCTGTGAGGATGCCTTTTCTAGCTTAAATTATGTTGTGATGTTGTCTAAAGAACTTTGAAGTTTCTGCACAGTTATTGCTTTGTTAGTCATTGTTGAGTAAATCATTTCACATGCCTGCTTATGAAATTCAATTTGATCAATAGGGTGAAAATCCCTGGCCAAAAATTCAAACTTTGTCTTCCTATAATTTGCTGATGTTTTAGGTTGTTGGACTGTAGGCTGCAAAAAGGTCATTTGCATTTTACCATTTTTAATGTCAAAAGCTGACATCAACCTCTTTTGATTGCTAGGAGCCTTTTTGAAGTACTGGGCTAAATATTAGGGATATCACCACTTTTCTTAATAAAAATGATTAATAATAAAAAAGTAAGACAAATCCCTTACTTCTGGGTTCCATATGTATGGGATCAAGCTCTAGTTTCAAGTCTAATACTTGACAATGTTCATATAGATATATATATATATTATATAATATATATATATATATATTATATATATATATATATATTATATATATATATATATATATATATATAATATATAATATATATATATATAATATATATATATATATATATATATAGATAGATAGATAGATAGATAGATAGATAGATATTCTCACATAAAGGATGTCACATGTTAGGAGTGAGACGATTACAGTGATGTCAAGGGGATTAGATCAATGACTTGAGGTACATATTATCGTAGCTATGCGAATGACTTCAAAAGTTTATAGGATATGAAACAATTGCAAATAATGACAAGTACTTTGAATCATGATAGAATCTAAGTGCCTTAGACAATACACTAACAAAGAAATAAAGGAACGAAACAATTATGTAAGTTAATATTCACTCAATTATTACACTCCCCATTTACTAGAAACTCAACAACATACACATGTCTAACTAGAATTGAATACAACCCGGGAAGAGAAGGACATCGGTTTAAAGACTATGTATAGCCTCACACTAGCCCATGAACACCATATGATCATGGGGAATGTGGAATGATAATGTACAACCCTCTTAGAAGGTGATTTGAAGTATACAACCCATGTAAATACTAGTTATCTCTCCTGATGCGAGAGCATTAGAGCTTCCAGACCATCAATATTTTTGAAGAAAAACTACAAAAGGGGTTTCAATATTGTAAAGGAATTATAATTCCTTAATTATAAATATTCTTAGTTGCTTTTAATTATTATAGAATAGAGATTTATGGAATAAATCAAGAGAGATTTAGTGAATAAATCATGAGAGATTTAGAGAATAAATCACTGAGTGATTTATGGATTTATTAAAATCTAATTTTCTTATAATTTTGTATTTAATCAGTGTAAGTATGAGGGGAAAACTAGTGGCTGAATGCATGTAGAATCAGGCTATAGAGAGTGAATGGAGAGAAATGAGAGTTTTTTTAGTGTATGTTTATGTACATATTTGATTTAATGAAATAGAGTTTCATATATTTGTGGTGCTCACGAATTGTCTTAGTATGAATGAAAGAATTTTAATTTGTGCATGCTCTAGAATTCATTATAAGTGAAGTAGAAATTATATATGAAATACTTTTGCAAAAAAAATTAGGAGCTTGATGATGAAGTGATTTTTCGTGTGATCTAGAGAAGGTGAATTTCTAGGAAAAGTCAAATTTTTCTTGCATCATCCCCTCTCTTGAATTGCTAGTATTCAAGGAGAAAATTAGAAACTCAATTATGCAAGTACAACAACCATTTCCCAAGTGTACTTCCTTAAGTGTAATGGACGGTGGACATTTCATATTTGTTTGTGTTTTTCAAACACTAACATAAAATGAAATTCTAAACAAAAACTCAAAAACTAAAACCATAATGGATTCTTATATCATTAAAATAAACATATGCAATAATTAACTATGTATAAAAGCAATATATCAACATATAGAAGATATTCACATTATACAGTGCGAAAACTAACTTTGAATGGTTCCTCAATTTTCCTTTGGAAAATATCTAATTACAATGCAACTCATGGCTATTTGGCATCCTCTTCCCTTAGTCCAAGGTTGGAATTTCAAAACAGATACACCCGTCAAATTTGACGGTTTCCACACCTCCCCACCACTATTCACAATTTCAACCAAAAAACTTGATGGTTTTGCAAATTTCTTACCTGTGTTTGACAAGCGAATCACCCATGACGATCAATTTGCGCGTCAAATGCCATCCCTGCCTTGGCCATCCAAAAAGCAAAAGTCACCTAAAATAAATAAATAAAAGCCATAAAAAAACAAAACTCATCCCAAAATAAGTAAAAAAATTATAGTAATAAAATAAAACTTAATGAGTAAAAGGAAAACCAGAAAATTGGCTTTCCATCTCTATCCCTCTTTTCCTCACGTATTTTCCTTTTCCTTTTTACTTAATTCTTTATTTTTATTTCTTCGATTTTTTTTTTTTTATATTTCTAAAATCCATATGCTTTTATCTGATTTTCATTAAATTTTGAACTCCACTCCTAATTCTATATCCATTCATCTATATTTAAGTCCATTTCATATCAATTTGGTGGTGTTAGAGTGTAAATGGTATTTTTGGATGTAGATACCACTTGAACACACACCATTGTTCTATTTGAATTCTTATGCTTGACACAACCGTAATCTTGATAGGACACCAACATTATTATATATATTTGAGGCTACAAGGTTTAATTGATTATCTCCTTTCATTTTTTTAATGTGCTTTCAGTGGAAAATTGATATTGTACAACTATATAAACAATACCATCATATTTTGTATTTAGGTTAATGAGTCACCCCTAATTAAAATAATATGGTTGAGAAAATAACAATATTATATTGTTCAACTATATAAACAATACCATCATATTTTGTATTTAGCTTAATGAGTCACCACTGATTAAAATAATATGGGTGAGAAGATAACATTATTATATTGTTCAACTATATAAACAATACCATCATATTTTGGATTTAGATTAATGAGTCACCCCTGATTAAAATAATATGGGTGAGAAGATAACAATATTATCACATAGGATTGATGTTACAAAGTTTATAAGATATCATTTTTCATTTTTTTTACGTGTTAGGAAAAATGGTTTTATTTAATTATATAGATAATATTAAATTTTATTTTCTTTAATAAAAATTACCAAGTTTTGTATTTTGTTTAAAAAGTCAACTTTGGACAGATAGACATTAAGATAATTCTGGTCATGTCGATAACACAACAATTTCACGTAATAGTTTGATGTGAAGAGGTCCACATGATTATTTTTTTCCTTGTATTTAATAATAATACATTGCAGTTTTATATTTAGTTTAATAAGTCACCTGTGAGCAAATTAAATATTGGTGGTTTTTCTTCCCTTCACATCGGTTTGTTCCATTCTACGGCGGCTTTTCTTTTCCCTTCATATCGGTTTGTCCCTTTCTATGGCGGTTTTTCTTTCCTTTTTCATTGGTTTGTGCTTTTATTTAATTTAATAATCTATTATCCATAAAGTGATTGATTTTAAGTGGCGATTTCTAGAAGCTTCAATCAGAATTAGTCGTCGATTGATGATTTTTTTTTTTAATTGAGTGTGATGTAAATACTTATAAATTTGCTTTGGAGTATGGCTTAAAATTCTTTATATATATGGTTGAGAGTTTTTCCATGTTTGGGTGATATAAAGAGATAAAATATGGTTTCAGAGTTAGAGAGATTTGACAAGGGGGATATTTATCTCTTTTTAAATAATTGAGTCAGAATTTGCTTCTGTGAATAGCAATGAGTAATGACTATACCTATTTCTTTCCCTAATTAAAAAGTATATATTTCAAATATTCCATAGTAATATTAATTTAAATAATATTATATATATAATATATATATATATAATTTAATATGTTTGATCCAGTATCCATATAATTTTTAAATGTCACCACTCCACTTTAAACCCAAGTCAATTTAAAAATTTGAACCTAGGTGAATTATTATAAATATAATTTAATATACTATAGAATTTTCTAAGTGAGTTTTCAGAAACAGCTCAATAATTTTTAGAATGTTAAATTAATATTGGAAAAAGTTTTTTTAATTGCTATTAAAAGAAAATGGTATATTTTTTGTATATAGCATAAAGCACTTAGAGTCAGTGAACTGCATGTACAAAGGATACATTTTCAGCTAGAAACATTATGAAAAGCAAAAATCAAAAGGTTTTCTTAAGGTTAACTTAAAAAATCAACCCTCGCAAGTGCTCCAAAGACATTTAATTACGACCTCGTGACTCTTTCTTCAATAGCCATAAGGGTCACTAGAAGCCTAGTCAACACCTCTCGCTACAATCTTGCTTGATAAACACTCAAGCTCTTGACATGATGGGCTGATAATTTGAGTCTTGAGCCCTAAGAAGCCTTAATGGCAAGACGATGGCTCTCATCTCATTTATGAGACAAACAACCTCATTAATGAAACAAAAGAGGGAAAGAATGTACAAAATTTCTATAAATGAAAGAGCACGAAGAGGACGTTGTGCATTGTTATGCAGCCAAAATTGCTCCAAAGTAATCAAGCACACCAAGCCTAGAAGAATTCGACAATTTGGGATAGTTTTTTCTGCTTCTTTGAGAGAGCAAGAGCTTGCAAAAGAGATTGAGAAATTGTTGAGAGCTATTGAGCACCATTGCTCAATCAACTGTCTTCAAGTGTCTTAGATATTCATTTATAACTCTTCCACTACTAGCAATCAGTAAATAAGACCCTTTTCCTACTCCTTTGTTGATTTTTTTTGCTTCATAAGCTTGCTTCATTTTGTTTTAGTTTAGTTTTAGTTTAGCTTTGTTAATGCATTCCTTCCACTTAATTCAATGCATATTTAGTCCATGTTGATCATTGACACCATTCATTGTTTGTATATTTCCTTGCAAGAAGCAACCAACTACAAGGAATGTGGATTTGGGACTCATGCTACCAAATTCACCATATAAAATGACAACTCCAATTACTTTCCTTTTTGTTATCTAACCAGTTGTTTTTCAGGCTTCTGCTCACTGTGATTACATTTGGTTTTGGTCACATTATTTTTGTAAACCTTTGCAAGTCCCCATTGGACCTATTTACAACCTGAAAGCCTTCCATTTTTATTTTTCAGCTTGGTTTTGCAGCTTTTTACAGAGGCAGTCGCACGGATCTCGTCACTGTGTAGAACATAACCCACAAGACACATAGAGAACCAAAATTCTCAATGTGATTTCCTTTTCTTGAATGTTTTAACAAGTTTTAAGACGTTCCTAGACTCCTACAATTTTTTACAATTTAGATAGGCTTTAACTTCTCTTTACTAACCATCACAAGTAGATTAATTTTCTTATCTTTTACTTTAAAATTGTGTATGTTGGGACTCGAAGCAGTGTGATTAAGAATGCGAGTAGGCCCTCCCTCCCTTGCACCCTTATGGTGAACCTATGGGGGGATCCAAAATGGTTCTAAAACACTACCTACCATCTCCCTTTGAATTGGAGCATTACACATAGCTTAACAAGGAAAGAAGTAAGTGGCCATAATCCACACATTTTTTTTGCTTGTTTTTTGAAATCAATTGCATTTACTTGGGACTAGGATTTGGTTTTAGTAAGAATAATAGTATGCCCTCCATCCCTTGCACCCTTGTGGAAAACCTGTGGGGGGATTTGAAATGTTTCTCAAAGCGCTACTTTTCCATCTTCCCATATGCTCACATAACATAACTAGGAAAAGTAAGTTGCCCATCATCCACACATGTTTTCTTTTCTTGCAAGGAACACCATAACAAGTGTAACTAGGGGAATTGTAAGGGATCACCACATACTGACGTCATTGCAATTCTCACTTTGTGTGTTCACCATCAAACACTTTAATTCAAGTTTTATTTTAAAAGAGTCTTTTCTTTGCTTAAGGTGTGCCAAGAATGTAAATTCAAAATAAACTAAGCGAATAGTTTCCAAAAGGGGATACACTTTACACAAATTTTAAGTGAATTTAGTGTGTGGTGTGATGGTGTGTATGTTCCCATCAAACCTTTGAGTCCTTAGAAAATTATTTCGTCCCATTCTTTTAGATCCTAGTTTGCAATGATATAGGGATAGAATTGTTAACCCGCTTTTGACAGACTACCTCCACCCATATTTCAAACCATGATCATGAATGGTGAAAGAGTCGTAGTCTTTGTAAAGTGGATGTAACTTAACCTCTATGTTTGGATTTCTTCTTGAAATATCTTTTGCCTACAATTGCAAAAGGCGTTGCCACAACTATGTTGCAAGAAAAATAAGAGGCCATTAACAAATCCCAATAGTTGGAGCTTATATGCACACAATAAGGGTACCTTTACTCTTTTATCCTCGATGCTCCTCACTTGCAATAATTTGTTCAAGATAAATCAGGAGCATAAAATGTTGTTGATGGGTTGATTACGAACCTCACTTAGAATCAACCAGGAAATTCCCTCCTGTACCATAGAAAAGTTTATGGTACACAAACACATTTTCAACCATACACCAGAACATCCGCAACGTCAACACCTTCAAATGTTGGATATTGTCCTAACCAAGCTTCACCTCATCAAAACTCTCCTGTGCAAGGGAATCAATACCCAACACATGCATTAGAAAGGGTGTAAACTTCCCAACATACTTACATAAACCATAATCAAGTGAATCCTTATTTTCCTTTCCAAGCACCACAATAGAATAACCCTCCGCCTCAGAAAAATGCAGGGGTTAATTTTGATCAACCTTCATTCCCTCAAAACAATAGTTGTTTGAACAACTCAAAACTACAACCCCATCCAATAGTAATCAAAAGAAAAGGAAGAATAAAAAGAAAGGAGATCAACGATATGGGGGAGTCTAACAACAACAACAATAACTGAGGGCATTGATTGCGGGAAATCCCCCCAATCGAAACCAAGACTAAAAGTAGGGTATGAAAAATTCGCAAAAACAAAACAATAATATTGATCTCAAGACTAACCACTCTTGTGCCAAATGTAGAGAATATGGAAATTATACCCATTATTTCCCTCAACTTCCGGAGTTGAAATGTATGAGAGAGGCTAGGGGGTAAGGGGGAGTAAATCAACATCCTGCAATAATGAAAAACCAATATCCCAACCAAGGAACGGTAGCTACTCAGCACGAGGCTAGTTCTTCCTAATATCAGAACAAAGCAGGAGTTAGTTCTAATGAGAACTCTAGTCATGACATCTATATACATGGAACAAATGTCTTGCTCCAAACCTATAGTCACGATTAAGGAACCCCTCTAGAACCTAATACTTCAATAATACCCATCACTAATACAACTGCCTAACCTTTGACCATACAAATACCTCCCATTGAACCCATTCCCAAGATGGTTAAGAGACCATTAAATCACACATCCCATAATTCAAAGGAGGCTTATAACTATATCATCGTTAATGTCCTTTCATGATCTCCACTAGCCATGTCAGCATTGGAGGTCCTTCAAACATTTCCAACTCAATGGGAATCACTTCTTTCAACACTAGGTGCAATTGATCCTTCAGATTCATGATTGATCACCTTTGACTTGGACAATTCGGAACCATGATCTCCATCAATAGTGTCCTTTCACATTCTAGTCACCATTTGAAATTTCACTATTCATTGATGCATGGTTGATGAGGGGCATTGATCTAGGTGGATCTTCAGACACAATGGCACGGGAAAAGCTCAAAATTCAAAGTGGTAGAAAAGGTAAGTATCTTGACATCAGATTGAAGTGCTCGTCGCCCTAATTCCAATAGTGTGAATGGCACTCCAATCCGAGTCCAAATGAAGGAGATAAAAGAAGTCAAAGTTCTGCATTGACTTGTAGGAAACATGGGAAAAGAAAAGTCCAAGGATGCTCCTGGAAACAGCCCCATTGCATAGATATTTTCATTCTAAATCTACTGCAACTTGAATGGGCTAAAATGGACTTCGGATGATGAAGTTATCGGGAAAAGAGGTTGCCTTCATTCCTTTGAAAAAGGAGGCATTTCTCCTAAAAATGGGCTTAAAGGCTTCTAAAGGGAAATCGTAGTTGGAGGAGTTCAAAAAGCGGACTTAAGGCCGGGTGGAAGGAACCCCCAATTAATGACATGTGATATCGGTGATTAGCTTTTCGACATATCGGTGATCAGTGGATCAGGATAACGACGATCGACATATCGGCATATCGGCGATCGGCGGATCGACATAATGACGATCAACATATCGACATATCAGCGATCGGTGGATCAACATATCGGCAATCAACATGTTGGCATATTGGCATATTGGCGATTGGCGGATCGGAATATCAGTGATCGACGGATCGTCATATCGGTGATCGATGGATCAGCACATCGGCGATCGACAGATCGGCATATCAGCGATCGACGGATCATCATATCAATGATCGACGGATCGACATATCGGTGATTGGCAATCGGTAGTTCCCTGCAACATGGGCCATTGATAGTGTGATATGCCAACAACAACAAAGGGCGGGACCTGATGGGTTTATGGACCTTATTTAATAAAATTTGAAGTCCGAGGTTTTTGGTTTTTTAGTGTTTCCGCGTGTATTTGTGTATAAACGAAAAAGGGCTATTTTAAAGGGTTTGTTGCATAGAAAGGTCGGATAGTCAGCCCGCCCCGATCCTTTCGATAAAATGGCTTCTATTATAAAAAAAGCCAACCCCCGATTAAAATGCAGCTATAACAAAAGAGTGTTATAAAAGCCCGATGAATGAAAAATGTAGGGGGGAGAGGATTTTTGGCATGCAGTTCGAGGTAGAAGCAGTGCAGGTGGGGCAAAAGTGCATTTTATCTGAATTGTACAAACCTTATATGTTTTCAGCCCCTCTCGACGCCATGGATGCATTGGTGCTATCCATTTCTCCATCTAAGTTCTCTGTTTCTCGGCCATTTTCCAGAATGGAGGTATAAGACTCCTTTTATATAACTAATGATTGTATTCTCCTTTTTCATGCCATTTAATGAATGAATGCCTCCCCATTGATAGAGTAGGGCCCGGAGACATAGTCTAAGTTGGACGAACTCCGTTATCAAGTCTTGTTGTCTTCTTTTCATGCCTTATGTGTTTCTTCTTCTTCTTCTCTCATGTGCACATTAAATTTCCATGTTAAGTTGCAATTTCTACATGTGATTATTTTAATGCATCTATAAGCAAAAGATCCCTGGATCAGGCATCCACTAGTATTATTTCAAAGACAGTTTAGAAAAAACTAGGATCCCCTAAAGTTACTACTTCCTCCATCATGTTGACGGCATATGACAACCATCCATCATCACCAGTAGGACTATTTCAGAATGTCCTAGTTGAACTTTCCAAAAAGACAATTCCCATAAATATTGAGGTCGTTGATGTACATCTAGAGTGCAAAATCTTGTTTGGATGAAGTTACATGTATGCCATGAAGGCACTAGAATCATCAGTATTTCTCACCATGATGTTCCCACACAATGGGAAAATCATTTCCATTGACCGATTAACACATTATGAATCAAAGGAATCTTCATCCCTTGATGGTGTGTTACCCTTTGTTGGGTCCCAAAATGAATTGGTCCTTTCCTTGACCGAATTTGGCCCAAGGATGTTCAAAGAATCATCACTCCTCGATACATACCCAGGAGACCCACCAATCATCACACAAGTTTCTGTAGCTCTTGTATGCATGATGACCACATCGGATGGTAACTAACGTCACAACCCTAAACCACCAAATTTTGAAACACCTAATGTCATGACAAGTGAACCTTTGTTTCTCCCTTATGTGATTACTCATACACCTTTCTTGTATCCTCCACTTGGTTTTGTCTCGCACGAAGTCATAGCAACCCTCACATTTCCAAATATGTCTCTTGCGACACCCTTATGGTATTTGGATCCATAGGCCATGTCCACAAGCATGGTTATCACTTCTACTACAGCGATTCCCTTGAAGACCCCTTAGGAGAACTTATCTCCAGTAGTTGCACATGCGTTAACACCAGAAGGTGCCACTGAGAAGGATAAAAGGAAAGGTAAGAATAATGACACCACAACTATATCTTCTCCTAGCATCCCCTCCCCATGCACATTATGTGATGTATCGAGACATCCTACCGACCAATTCCCAACACTGGAAGAGTTGAAAGCTCTTCTTCATGCCTTAAAGGCACCCACACCCTCATCCTCTACACAATAAGGGATTATGTACCAACCACCTATGTGCTATTTGCACAAACCATGGTCATTATACTTTCCATTTCCCTAATCACCCTAGATATTGGGATGCATTGGTTTCCCTTCAATAGGATAGAATTATTTCACCATCACTTCCTACTACTACGACAGCCGATGCTACACATCTAACAATCTACTATGTCTTTGAGGAAGAATCCCCATGAGAAGTTTACCCATGTTCTTTCGATCATCATACCTCCAATCCCATATTAGTCTCCACTAGGAAGAAGAAGAAGACAAAACCAAATCCTCGAAAACCAACCTCTTCATGAACCCTATATGATGAATAGGGGAATTTACTTAACCATTATCCAACTTTGAAAGAGATTAAGAGTTTCTTCCATTCTTTTATTCTGACCCCTTGAATTTCTCACAAAAACAAGTCAAGGCACAATCACCACAATTGTCACATTTGCACACAACATATACACCACACATGAAATTGCTCAAGTCTCCCTAGATTTACGAAAGCATGGGCTACCTTATGATAAAATGATGTTGGGGAATCGACGCTTCTTCCCACTTTTGGTAAAGCTAGGATGGATAGGTGGTGTGCACCCACTACAAGCACACCACCTTTTGATGTTCCTCCCAACTCATCATTGGGAGCTATGAGACATGTTTCCACTCTGACTATCTCCTACATATCCTTAAAATTTGCATTAGGTGTTTTACATCCATGTGGCATTTTCACTGGAACTTCTCACATCTCATCCACATGTCCACTTATTCAAATATTTGAAAAGCTTAGTATAGCACAATACCCTCACACGCAAATCAAGTAGAGCTTCCTCCTAGAGAACAAAACTCTTGAACTTCTAGGACACTAGCAGCTTCTCGGGAACCCTCTCCCATTAAACCTCAGGAAACCATTAGGGACATACTCCTACCCCTTGGTGTTTATGACACACAACATCATATTAGATTCATTTCTTCTTCCATTGGAACCATAATTAAAGTCATTTTCTCATCGTTCCACGATGCCGATATCGCTTTGCCTATTGTGAAGGTTACAAAACCAATGACCACATGGAATCATCCTATTTACGCATTTTTGCCATCTCTTAGTTCTACAAAAACATTGATGGAATCATTTCCTTGCTTATAAACCAACATTCCATATGCTAACCACTTCCTCATGACCTATCATCACCTACACCACCATTTGAAAACATATTTCATTTTGACAAGGATATCTTAGAGGCCATGATGAAACCTGAATGTCTATGGGATGTCATGCATAATTGCTCTTTCTTTCTCCCAAAAAAATCATTTACACCTACTGATGCACCAAATAACACCATTTGTGCAAGAGAAACCAAAGCTTTTTTAGCAATGAGTCATGTAGATTGGTTCAAAAACCTGATTCCAACACCTAATGCATTTAAAGAAGGGAACATGTCCAATATCTCACCCACTATTAAGGTAGACATATCAACCAAACTCATCATTGTTGAAGAAATTTTTTGGGGTGATCTTGTTCTCCAGAATAAGTTGCCTCATATAAAGCCCTATTCTAGGAGTTTAGGAACATTTTTGCATGGCCATATTTAGAAATTCCTATCTTTAGCATTACAATTTTAGAGAATCCCATTGACACATGACTTGATTCCTACCCTATTAGACAAAAGCATTTCTAGCTCCATCAATCCAAGGAAAATTATATTAGACACAAAATTGATAAGCTACATAAAGCGGGTTTCATTTATCATATTTCCTAGACATCTTGGGTTTCCAAACCTGTATTTTTCATGAAAAAACATGGCACTATACGGGTTTGTACTAATTTTTGGGATTTGAACAAAGACTTACCTAAGGACAAAGTATGCATCCACATCTGGGATGAATGGGAGGTTGATCCCTCATATTTCAAACACATATCAAGCTGACTGTCATATATTAATAAGGAACTGCAATAATTCCTCTTGTGATCTCAAAAGATGATTCTGAAGGAACTTTAGCAGCCCCCAACTAGTTAGATTTTCTTGCCCTTAATAATTGACAATAATCCCATCTTAGATATTTCCATTCTCTCTCACCACAATACCATCCTCTAGGTGGGGCCCCCATGAGGTCAATAGGAGAAGAAAAAAGAAAAAATGAGGCCAAACCAACAAACATTAAAAATATGGTCACCTACATGATTTTTTTCAAACATTCATGTGGGAATCATGTCTATACCATTTACAAATGCAAGGGACCTTCCTCTTATGTCTCATACAACCATAACCATGTCATGAATTTTCCCTATCCTGAGAGCCCCCCTCGATGGGAGTCTCACACCTATTTCCTACATAGTTGTGACATGGTCGTGACTATATCATTTTTTCCATTATATCATTGCAGCTATTCATCCTTCAGCCACACAGTCTTGTAAGACTATGAGTTAGTAACCCATGAGGGTTTCGAAGGATTTCCTAAAAAAATATTATATAAGCCACATCCATGTAAGGCTTGCCTACCCTAGAACTATTGAATTGATAAAGTGGGTCCTATGATGACTAACCTAGCTTTCCTCATGAGATGAATGAATATTTTGGTTGACCATAATGTCAGGAATGTTCAATGGGCTCCACACCAAGATCCACATCAACAAGTACAAATGAGGTGGAAATGTCAGCACCACAACCATTATATGCATCCTTTTTTTAATTCTTCTAGAGGCCTATATGGGAGCCCACGATCTCCTTTCACAAAACCATCGGTGGCATTGGGATTAGGACACTCTCATATTCACTATGATACAATCTCTTCAATTCGTCAAAATTTTCATTTTTGGGATTGTTTCACAGTCAAAGTACTCACCAAATGTGCCCTTTCTATGTTTTTGGATGCATCTTCTTTAAAAAAAAATCATACGCATATTTTTTTATGAAGATGTTTTTTACTTGGGGTATTGGGTTTTAAGTTGGAGGTATTTGGAAAATTTAACAATGAATTTAGTCCCTTAGTGCATGAATCGAAAATTAAGGTACCTTTCTTCACTAAGCATGATAGGCTTCCCTAAGTAACTTTGCATATCTTGACATCATTTCTCTAAAATTAACCATAAGTTCCATTATCTTAGCCATGTTTATCATCACCTTACACTCAGACTCAATAAATGTTCATGTTGCTCTATATAGTTTTTTACCCACTTGGGTTACCTTATTTATTAGTCCCTAAGATGTTATTGGTATCCATGACCACTTTCTAAGGTGCGAGAGCCACTGCATCTGCAAAATTTGAAGAAAATCCTCATATATGTTCTTTAACTTCTTGCTTTCCACCATCCTCCTAAGCCACCATTCTTTTTAGATCATCATGCATGCATCACTGCATTCTACACTTGGCCTACATCCATCCACGTTGCACTAGTTCTGATGGAGAGTTTGATCAACTTTTCGAGAGAGACGATAAATTGTTATGGAGATGAGTAGATAAACCCCTTGACTGAATATAGATGGCAGCCATGCTCTGGCGAAAACCTAATGAGTGAAAAAAAATGTCTCTATACGAGGTGGGAATGTCCCATGCTTGTTATGATGACTAATCTTAAACTATTATTGTTAGAAAAATAATGGTCATGTCCAGTCAATTTTATGGTGGTTAACATGTTGATGGTTGACGATGATAACTACTGGTGCCCTCAAGGGCGCTTCCTATTTAAACAGACTGAATTTGGTTCCCCCATGCATAACAAAGGTGAGGCATTGTTAAAAGAGGTGCTATAGTATGCATGGGTCTTTGACTATGGGTACCTCCCCTGTATCATGGTGTAAGCATTGTTGAATGAGGTGCTTAGTGATGCGGGGGTCTTCGACTAAATGAAATAACTGCAATGGCAGCTAATTACAGAACCACCTTGAAATGAAAGTTGGTTTCTGTGTCGAATGTCAAGGGGACCAATGACATCAATGGGAAATAATTTTTCCCATCGTGCCACCTGAGGATATCCATTCAAGGGGGAAGTATCCAAGGTACTAACCCTATCCTAGAATACGAATGTCGAAGTCGATAGGAAAGGATATTTAACCATCTGACATGATGTGTCATGGAATCAATATGAGATGTAAAAATACTGTAATAGTGTGGGTTAGATAAATCATGATAGTGAGAACTGATGATATAAGAGGATATGGAGAACTAACCTAAGGTCAGAGCTTTTGTGCATATGGCGGTAGTCAAAACATGTTTATTGATAGGGATGGCACTAGAGTCAATAGGATTTCTAGGGTGGTTGTGAGTATATTCTAACTAGTGTGAATATAGTAAATGATTGTGGGTGATGTGCAAGATCGAACCAAGGTGACTAGAAACTGTCGCCGGGTAAAAGACATGAATAACAAAAAATGTGGGTGGGAATCCTTTTCCTAAATACAATCTTTGTACACTTGCGAAAATAATATGAGGGTGATTTGGGTGTACATACAAGGAAACAGGTGCCCCATAACAATGGTGACATGTATGGAGGTATGGTAATTTTTCTGAGTGCGAGGGCCCCATCGGTTGCTCTTCTTGTTGGATTGGTGAGGTAGATGAAGTGACACAAATGGGCTACGCAATAGGAGTGAATGATAGGCCAACTGTAGGACACAGAGGTGCATCTATCTTGATCTATCGTAAAGTACCATGGATGGCTTGGGAAAGGTGGTGCATGTGCAATGAGTGTAGCATAATGAGGTTGAACTTCAAGGCATGTAAGTGGAGTGGTTCTCCCAGACAGAGTAAGTGGTCATGATTCTTGATAGTGACGAGGGGTCTACAAACATGAGGTGAGCCATGAGTGGGAGGGGATCTATTGACCGACATGGATGTTTATCATATTTGAAGGTGATATTGTGATAAACATGCTTGAGATGAGGGACCCTATGATTCATTTTGGAGAAATTATGTCAGGATATGCAAAGCTTAGGAGTAAGCCTATCACGCTAAGTGGAGAATGATACATGCTCTATTATTTGCCTATCGAGGTGTTGGTCGAAGCAAATCATGTATGATGTACCTTCAATATACATGACCAATGCCCCAAGTGAAAACATATGTTTAAAACATACATATAATCTATGACTAATTGAATGTTATGAATTAAATAACTAGAGGAGTACCTAGCATGAATTTTTGAGTGTGCGACAGGCCCAGAAATGATTTTTGGTATTTACTAGAATGGAGAATTCCGTGATGAAGAGAGTGTGGTACTAATCCTTGTGTCTATTCTGGTTTTGTCAATAGATGTCCTAGGCTTCTGCAATGGACTCCAAACAATGGCAAAAGGGGTGATAGATAGGGCTAAGGGGGGCAACTATCACTTCATTTGCACTGCTGAGCTATAGAGCTTAGAGCAAGGTTTTGGAGCATTTCTTGCTGTTGCAGTCAACTAGAGCACTAGAGATGCACGCAAGGAGAGCTAGGTAAGGGTTGGGTTGGTACCCTACTCTTTGTCATTTAGGTAGACTTAGTAGATAGTATGGGAAGCGATACTGCTCATAGTATGGGATGTTGATGCCTCATTGACGTCATGAGATGAAATATCATGTGGTGGTATCCATCTATGGGCCTTGTTATTGGTGTGTCATGGCTTCCTAGTATGATTTGGCCTTAGTGCTCCTCTTGCTACACGAAAATGTGGATGATATTGAAAATTCCTTGTGTGGTGGAATTGAGAGAATATGCACAAATAACAATGCGTGATTTTCTCTTGGTTAGAGAGTTGCTTGTGTGGAATTTGGACCACTAAGTGAAAGATGTCATTAAACTTACTTAGTTTGTGACATTCATTCACCAAATGGTTTGGTTTATCACATAGGGCACATGTGATGGGTGATATTCTCTAGTAGGTGGATTTAAATTGTTTTTTGTTTAATCTAGATTAACGATGGTGAGGGGAGTTGAAATGACAGGGGCCCTACTTTGTTGTTGGTTTCTACTTCTCCTCAAACACGTATAGAATGGACCTAGATGCTTCAATCTCAGATGGTGGTGAATGATTCAATGGTTCATTTTCTGATCCGACTAAATTGGAATTCTTAGTGATTAATTAATGCATGAATCCTAACAAAGAATGAAATTGAGAAGATGGGGACAATGTCGCACATGATTATTTCCCACACAAATTTGTATATAGGGCTAAGGAGGCAATAGATAGGGCCAAGGGGTACCGGATATAATCTATTAAATTCCCTTAATTTGGGGCATTGGTTAATCAAATGATCTGGTACATCGTATAATGTGCAAGTGGGTGATGGTAAGGTGGTTTTTGATTCAGGTTGCCTTCGATCATGGTGGGAGTTTGATGGACCAGATGAGGGATAGGAGCAGGAAGATTCTTCCCTTATGACATAAAAATGTTTTTGGAGCCATCCTCTATTGAGAGTAATAGGGTATTAGATTGGGTGAGTGCACCTATTGCATCCCGATATCCTGATATTTAGGGACAAGGATGAGTATAAGGCTTGTACTCTACACAGATGGTGCATGTGTGGTTAGTGCACAACACCTTAAGATGTGTGGGTGTGCTCTTTTCTTTAATAAGGGGAGGAGGGTTCACTGGTGCTTTTGGGTCATGTAGAAGAGATTTGAACTCTTTTAACTTGGGAACCTATTGGTGGGGTGCCCTACTATTTCACATAATGTGTCGGGTTGAAGGACCCTAGAGGAGAGAGTGTTTGAAACTTCCACCCTTTTAGCTTTTTCCTTATCCCTTGTTTTTTCACCAGTTGGTTTTAGTGTAGACACTTCTTGTGGTGTGCACAATAACTGAGTAGGCATTGTTTGGGGTGTCACATTATCTTGAGGAGGAATAGGACTAACCTTGGTTGTAGTGACACCTATGCTTGTTAGCATGGCCTGTGGGGAAAAATACCAGACTGGTATTGTAAGAGCCATATGGGGAAACAAGAGCGTTGCAATGACTTGGTGTGAGACAAAACTAGGTGGGGGATATAAGAAGGGAAAATGAGTGATGGAATTAGGTAAGAAGGTTGGATTGGTAACAACGTCATTATTAGCATCCAAAATTGGTTCTTCATTTTGGGTGGTGTTTGATGAGGTCATCATGCACACTAGGAGGGTCTCCTAGGAATTTTCCTAGGAGAGTTGATGGCTTAAACTAGCCAGGGTTGAGCTCAGTGTAAGTAGTGATCAACTCGTGAGAAGAAAAGACTAAGACTAGCACACCATTATGTGTGGGTAAGGTTTGTTGGCATTATGATACATATGTTGTACTTGATGTCAACCCACTCATCTCAGATGATAAATTATAGTAGAGAAAATTTCACGCACTTTTATGCAGAGAAAAGTTTATTTCATGTAGAGAAAAGTTCACGTACTTTTATGCGGAGAAAAGTTTATTTCATGTGGAGAAAAGTTCACACACTTTTATGCGGAGAAAAATTTATTTCATGTAGAGAAAAGTTCACGTACTTTTATGCAGAGAAAAGTTTATTTCATGTGGAGAAAAGTTCATGCACTTTTATGCGGAGAAAAGTTTATTTCATGTAGAGAAAAGTTCACGCAATTTTATGCGGAGAAAATTTTATTTCATATGGAGAAAAGTTCACGCACTTTTATGCAGAGAAAAGTTTATTTCATGTAGAAAAAAAATTTCACGCTCTTTTATGTGGAGAAAAAGTTTATTTCATGTGGAGAAAATTTCACGCACTTTTATGTGGAGAAAAAGTTTATTTCATGTGGAGAAAATTTCACGCACTTTCTTGGTTGGTTCATGGTATTGGTCCGACAATTTTTTGATCCTATGGTTTTGGTCCATGGTATTGCATCCAAAAGTGTTGATCTCACGCACTTTCATGGTTGGTTCATGGTATTAGTCTGACATTTTTTGATCCTATGGTTTTGGTCCATGGTATTGCATCCAAAAGTGTTGATCCCAAGTATTGGGTTCATGATATTGTGTAATTATGGTTTTGGACCATGGTATTGTAAATGGCCTAAGACTATAAAAGAGGAAGGAGATCATTTGGCAAAGCATCATTTGAATTATTGAATATCTAATAAAGTGCTAGATCTGGAATACTGTGATTGGGTTATGGTGCAGATCTGGATCTGAGCTAAAGAGGGATCTCACCGGTTGATGGAGAACAAGATCTAAGGATAGATCGGGATCAAATGGTTTGAAATGAACTACCTCTATATATTTGATTATGCTTATTCTATATCTATATACTGATGCTTGTAATGATCTGATTTGGGTATAACTTAAGTTTGAAATCGCAGTAAGTCATGTTTGAATATTTATAGATTTGTACGTGGGTTGGCTTTGGTGTAAGCACGTATGTATGCAGGTTTGTTTCATTGTAGTAGTGTATACAATTTGAGCTATGATATTTGAAGTCACAGGTGGTTCTGGTTGTTGATGGGTTCTGATGACAGTTTAAAGGTGTCAGTATTCTGTATATCCTGTTTGGTTGATTGTGTTTAGCTTCAGTATTAATGGATGAGAACTAATATTGGATCAGGATCATAATGACTCATATTTATGTGATCTGATGGACTAGATCTGGGTGCTAACACATATATTATCCTTGTATATGTATTGACCTGGTGTTTGGGTGATTCAGAAGATTGATTGATTATGTGCTTCAATGATATTAATGGGTCTAGTATGAAAATTGGATGAAATGTGGCCTTTCAGATTATGTGTTGTGCTTCAGGAGTATCCAGTCTGAAAATGTATGAAACGTGGTACCTGGAGGAGAGAATATTGTAGGCCGATGCCTACGTACTAGTATCTTAGCTAGTACAAGAACTATGGGGGTTGTAGCTGCCTTCCAGGAGAGACTGGAGAACGAGAGAGGGTTGTAGCTCTCTGCAGGTAGAAGCTTGCGTACTGGTATAAGACTACACCAGTACAAAAATATTGTAAAAGGATTTTATTATTAAGAGGAAGATTGAGATGACTTGCAGCAGGTGGTTTTCACCCACATTGGGTTTCCACCTTATATCATGGTGTTCATGTGTGTGACTTATGTGTGATTATCTGTTCTATTTTACTGCATCTGTTTACTGTTAATATGGTTGATAATGTTCTAATGCACTCATTAAGGATCATCTAACTGATCATCAGAAGTTTGGAGTTAGCATTATATGAATCTGAATATGGAAATGAAAAGGTTTTATTGATGTGATAATACTGATTCACCCCCCCCCTCAGTATTATTTCCAACAATTGGTATCAGAGCAAGTCCTTTTGTAGAAGCTTGATCGCTTGAAGGAGATCCTTGGAACAATGGGAAAGAAGCTTAAGAAGAAATCACATAAGCAGAAGAAGACATCTCAGAAGAAATATGACAGTGGGAGAATCGATTGGGGATTAGGTGTAAGAAGCTCTTCAGATTCAGAATCATTTCAGAATGAAGATGAACTATCAAGTATGAATTTTCTATCCTCTGATGTTCCAGCTATCTATCCATTTGGAAAAGATGAAAGTGATAGCGAAACAACTGAATTTCCTCTTATGGGTGAACAAGAAAGATATCAAATAGAGGCAGAATTTAAAAGGCTTTCAGACAAAATCAGAGATCAACAAGATCTATTGAACAAAAGGGAATGTGAATTCAAACAAGAAGCTATCAAACTAAAAGCCCAACTAGAAGAAGGAAACAAGGTAAGGAAGTTATTCAAGGACAAATATCAAAAGTTGCAGGATGAAGTAACATCATTAAGAGATGAAGTCAATGAAAGAAGTACAACCATCAAGAAACTCAGAGATAGATCTAGTTACTATGAAAGTCTTGAAGCCACGATCCGCTCGCTAAAAGAAGATCTTGAAGAATCAAAGAAGAAGAATAAAGATCTACTCCAAGCTATTGAAAAACAAGAAAACGAAGTTATCCATTTAAAATCTCAGCGGGAATGTGCCTTCAAAATTCGTCAAATGCAACAGGATCTGAATGAAGAAAAAGAAAAGGAGATACTGAAACTAAGGCAACAAATGGAAGAAGGAATAAAGTCTAAAGAAATCTGGAAGAAGCAATGTCTGGAAAAGGAGGAACAACTTCAGGTTGAGGTAAATATCTTGAAAGGTAAATTAGAAGATAAGGATAAGCTTTTACGATTTCAAGATAGTACTAAGGTCTTGGATGATATTCTTAATAGTCAAAGTCTCCTGCTATCAAAACTGGTCTTGGTTTTCATGAATCTATTGAAGGTGAATC
>APFE031045161.1:85190-100719 GCA_000404065.3 Pinus taeda
TATGAATCTGAATATGGAAATGAAAATGTTTTATTAGTGTAATAATACTGATTCACCCCCCCCCCCCTCTCATTATTATTTCCAACAAGGTTTCCTTCTCATAGTATGTGAGTTGGTTGATAGTAATGATTTTTCCATCGTGGGGGAACATCATTGTTCTAAACACCAATGAGGTGACTACTATGATCTTGTACATGTAGCTTCGACCTAGTAGGATGTTGTAATGCAATTACGTGTCTAGTACTTTGATGTCTATTGACACAATTTTTCAATCCAATATAACTGATATGCTAGAGTATAGGCAAATGAGGGCATAAGGGTGCTTGTCTTACTCTCTGAGCATAATGTCAAAAGGCTTGAGTTTGGGGGATCCCAATTTCTGCCAGATAGATTTGGACATGATACACGTGGATTCCCCTTCATTGAAAATGCAGGGATGAATGTTAATGTTTTGGACTGAGAATGGAATTTGGAAAGCAACGGTTGATGGTATTCATGGGGTAGCTTTTTCTAGGTCGAACACCATTAGGTGAGAATTAGATGGGTTGATCGTGCCTAGTATGGAAAGTAAGGGATTTTGTTGGTTGGGTGTGTTTGTAGAACCTTTAATGCTGACATAACTGACATTGATTTTGCTAAGTCGTCGACTATGTTGTAGCTATGAGAAGCTTTTGAGTTATGTCACACACACCATAATGGTCCTTTGATTATTTTAGGAATATATTCTACAAAAGGTCGAGGAATGGTCAAATTCCCTAACAGTATTGCCATGGTCAAGGTGGACAGATTGGGTCTGGGGAGCTTCATAACTCCAATTTCATGTTTGGAGAAGGATATCTTCTTCTGTAATGAAAATGTCATGATTCGAATTTTTATGGGAGTTCCCTCCAGATGGATGAGAGTGGGGTTCTTGTTGCTGAGTGTTAGAAACTCCCTGATGGGGGACGGGGTCTTGCATTACTACAGTTTGTTGACCTCCTTGCCCCATACTATCCTGTATTCTCTTTAATTCAGGGATTTGAGGATAGTGATGGGTGTAATGGCCACATTCCCCATAGATAACACATGAATGATTAGTCTGTAGACTTGTGTTCTTGCCTTGTTTTCGGGGGTTATTATTGGTTGATCCATGGTTTTGATTTCGGTTAGGGTTGCTCCTTCCCAATTCCCATGGGGGTTGCTATTGGTTTCTTCCCCCTTTTTCGAGTTTTGCCTCTGGCTTATTTTATGTTTTTTTCTTCCCAATAGTCCTGGGGTTAGCTAGATTCTACTACTCCTTCGATTGTTCTTGTGAAGCAATAGAAGGTTACACTAGATTCACCCTTGCATTATTTTGCATTGGTGGGTTATTATGTTGTTATACGAGGAAGGAAAATATTGGTTTCCTTATCCCTGATTAATGTATGGATTCTGGGAAGATGACATTACATCCATATTCCTATAGGAGTATTGGTTTCCCTATGGGGGAGTATATGAGCCTCCCTGAGGGGGATGATATTAGTTAACCCTATTGATCGTATTCTCCATAGGTGTGGGTTGACTAAGGTAGTATCTTGTATGTTGCAATGGTGGTGCATTTTGCGTGAAACCAAATGCTTTCCCATTGAACAAATATCTAGGGTATTGGTAGTTATTGTTAAGTTGATTTTGGGTTATGGACCCAATCAATCCATCAATAGCATTGGGTGCGCCTATGACCTGTTTATAATTTTGTAGTCCTAGGGTGTATGGAAGAACATGATAAATGTACCCGATTTGGGTGTAAATAAGCTCCAACTATTGAGCTTTACTAATGGATTCTTTCTTGGTATGCAGGGATGAATTTTCCATGACTCTGGAGATTTACGATGTGAGGGGTCACAAGAACAAGTCCAAGAGGACTTTATCTTCAAACTTAGTTTTGCACAAGCTATGGCATTTTTTCCATTCATGTACATGATCTGAGATGTGGGTAGCGGGTGTTTGTTTGAAGTGGATAAAGAGTTCCATACCCGAATCATGGTGGACAGGGAGCTAGAAGAAGGTGAGGAAAGTTGTAGCTAGAGAGCTAAAGTTTCTCTATGGCATAGAAGGTTGGTCAAATACCATTTTGTTGCAATCCTAGTTGGGGTGCATTGAAGTAGTCATAATATAATAGTATCATTTGTGATACTATTAGATGAACACCATAGGTGAAAATTCATGACATTGTTTACTGGGTCTTCGCCCTATTTCCCTTCAAACTTTGGAATTTCTGAAGGGAGCTTGGTGGGCATAGCTACCCAATTATGACCATGGGAAATCATGTCATTGGTTAGCTTGCTTAAATCTAGTAGGTTTAAAGAACAAAAAAAAGGAGTGGAGGGTTACCCACCATCATGAAATTATTTTGGATAGCTATACGCAAAGGGGTCCTCTGTGGGGAATTTTCAAGAGAACTACCTCAATGGGTGTCTCATGGACTGCCCGTAGCAGTGTTGTGAGCGCTTCCGAAAAGGGTAGCATGTGGGGACCCTTCTAGGGTGTTGAAGGGTGTAATTTGATGGGGAGGGGTCCCGAGAAAAGTTTCACCAATAAAGGAATATCCAATGATGATGGTTGTGTGACACCTTGTATGCCTAAACGGTGGGAGTTCGGGGACACCTCCCGATAATGGAGGGAGGTTAAAAAAATGTCTAAATTGATGGGGAGTCATGAGGTCCCCTATGGTGTTGATTAGAGTGTGTGCTACTTTTTGTATGGTGAGGGAAGGAGATAAGTATCAATGCAATAAGATCAAATACATAAAACAAAGAGAAAATATAAATGGTTATTTTCCTTTTATAATTAAGCTATGTGATGAAGCAAACAAGAAAAAAGGTTTTTTGTTGGTTTCATATGATAAAAAATCCTATGTAGACCTAATCATCCTTACCACTCTCAAAGTGACTGGGCCTTGTGAAGATATCTTCTGATGGGTCATGGGTAATGTCCCAAAAGAATTGGTGATGCATTCTAGCAACCGAAGAATCAACCAAGGTAATAGGAATGAGGCTTAAGTGTTGCCTACACTACCACCTATAAGGAAAGGATGCCATAGATTTTAGCCACTAAAGTACCTTTGTCCCATGTGAGCATTCGATTCTTTGGCTTCTTGGTAGTTAGTTACTAGTACCGAGCATTAGATGGGTCAAGTAGCCCCAAAGAGTACTGCACGCATTGGACCTATGCCGAACGACCTATGAATCGGGTCTCTGCCATGCTTGGGTATTTCTTTCTGTGGGATGATTGAAGGATTTTAAGCTCCCTATAAAGTCAACAACTATGTTTCAAAAGTGTAACATGACCGTGGTGACTTATGGGATGCCTACCCCCAATGGTCCTAACCTGAACTATAAATTTTTTGGTGGCCCTTGTGGGTAAACTTAGTTGGTTCAAGTTATGGTTTTCTTAAAGAGTATTAATTCACTTATGGAGTGAGTTTGTAAGTGAAAATAAGCTAAGTACCCAAAGCTCTAGAGATCGAATGCCTTTGAGTACAAAGCATATCGAAGCTTAGTGTGTTATCAAGTGAGCATACAAAGTGTGATAAGATGCAGATATGCGATGATACTTTACAATATCCTTCTAATTACACTAAGTGTTGATTTTTCCTTTCATTGAGAAAGAAATATGTTGTGGATTATGGGCCACTTACTCTTTTCCTATTAAACTATGTAGAGTTTAACAAGGGAGATGGGAATTCAAATGATTTTAAGAAATTTTTCATATGCAAGCCCAGGTTTGTCTAAGAGATGTAAGGGAAGCATATATTACTTGCTTTCTCTAATAACATTTGCTCCTAGTCCCAAAAACTGAAGAAATTAATTCTTTGGTTAGTAGTAAGGTTTGTGGATGATGGGCCACTTCTTTCCTAATTAATCTATGTGATTTGTAGAAACTTTTAGCAAAATAGTTTAAAAAACATATGTGGACTTTGGCCAGTTGCTTCTCTCCCTAATTAAGCTATGTGTGTATTTCAAATACAAAATGAAATCTACACTAATTTCTCCACTAATTGAGGTTAGCAATGAACCTAGACATACAAAATAGAAAATACATAATGTAGAGGTGAAGGAAATTCACTAAAGGCTGCCAATCACTTGAGAAAAGAGGAAATACAAGGCTCCTTTTTTTCTTTCAGGTGACCGTGTGAATTCAGCCACACACAAATGCATGCACATGTCTGTCAGGCAAAAAACCATGTGGTTAAGAAAAGAAAAATAAAATTTCACTTCTGGGGGCTCAGAACAAGTCCCTAAGGTCTGTAAACATTCTAGAGAGGTGTTGAGCACCTTGTAGGATGGTTGTGTAGAGAGAAGCTCATGCAAAAGCAATGTATATATTAATGAAAAGAAAATAGTATGGTTGCCATTCCCGTGGTAGTGTTTCTATGGAAATGGTGTACCAAAATACCCCATATTAGCAGTTGATTTCTCACTGCAAAGGATCACAGTCATAATTGATGTTGTTAATGGACAAATTAAATAAACACAACAGTGTAAATAGTGGAAACAATGCATACATAAAAATAAACTAAACAAAGAGGTAAATACATAAACAATTCTCAATGGAGAAAACAAGTAAACAAAATAATGGAAAAAGATCCTTTTATTGGTTGCTAGTAGTAGAGGTTGAACACAATAGAAGAATCTTATACAGTTGAAGAGAATTATTTGAGCTATAATGCTAAAAATTCCTCAGCAAGGGGGTTTCCTTTCCTCAATCTCTTTGCAATTTTACCCTATCTCTCAGAGATGTATGAAGACTCTCCAATGGTGGATTCCTCTTTTCTCACTAGGATGATGGATTGCATAGAAGCAATACGAACAACATACTAGTACTCTTCCCTTCTTTGGATTTAATAATGGAATGGTGGTTTGCAATGATAGAAATTTTTCTAGCATAAAAAAGTATCATATTTTGGCTCTCCCATGACCTATTTATATAGAATTTTTGAATCCATCTGCCCCTTTTTGGTTCATGCATGATAATGACACATGAGTAGGACAAGATGGTTCCATTAAAGGTTGCATATGTTCAGGGTGATTTGAATCCAACTGTATTGGACTTAGCTCATGTTAGAGAATTGGCCCCAAGTGTGTGGAATGGTCCTGAAGCATTGAGGCCATCCATTTTTGTGATCGCATGGATTTTGAAGGATATTCTGCACATGTGCAGTTATCGAAGAAATAGATGCACGACATCAATTTTTCTATATTTATAAACTTTGGACCTTAGGAGAAATTTAATTTTTTTAACTTCATAATGTATTAAGCTGGAAAATATTCACCTATACATTCTATTAGACACCTTTTAGTGTCTTCTGGATTGTGAAAACATGTGTATGATTTTCTGGTGTTAACACCCCACTTACCAATAATGATTGCAAGTTCCAAGGTACTACTAGTTCCTAGACCTATATCTTGGATAATTAGTTGAGGTTGATAGGAGAAGATACCTTGAAGGAGGGCCTGAATGTATCTCCCATAGATCAACATGAAATGGACCAAGAGATGATATGGATAAATGAATTCACCAAGTATAACTTACATAGTGATGGATGACACAAAAGTTCAATAAGAATTATAGATGGCCAACTAAGGTCTACACTTCCCTTGAACATATAAGAACATGACACCAAAACAAATTGTAAGCATTAATTATTAAGAACCACATGATATCATGAAACAATGATGCTGGCATTGAAGCACACTCCATAATGACTAGAAGAGTAACCACTCAAAAGAGTAAAATGACTCATATGCACAGTTTGGTTCCTAGGAAATATAAAACCCATATGTGACACATGGACACAAACAAGTGTCATGTTCAATGCTGGCACAACCGACACTTCCGTTTTGAATGATAAAATACAAAGATGTTTTCACCCCCTCTCTTATTTTTTGTTTTGTATCTCTTTCATATTTTAAGAACACAAAAGAGAAGACAAGTGCAATTTATAGTTTCTTTTTCCATTTAGTTTTAATGATCCAAAAAAATAAGGAAAAGGATACTCGATAATGTATATTCTTTTTTAGTTTAATGAGTTTGAAGGAGTGATGGTATGCTTGATACAAGGTTTCTTTTTCAAGAGGTTTTAATGAACCCAAAAAATAGGTAAAAGGATGCTCATATTACATAAATGAGTGTTGTAAAGGGAAGAAACTTGTTTCGAGATTATGGAGCCACCCTAAGGAACATGAAGAAAAGAGGCTAGCAAGTGAAATCCACTCATTGTAATGGTATCTCCAAGAAGGGTTGGAACACTAAGAGAAACCTAGAAATGTGATTGTAATGGCAGTAAGTGAAGCAAGGGAAAACAATAGCATATTAGCATGTGTAAATAAGAAAATAAATAAGTATAAACAACTTCAAGGTAAAAAAGTGTTCTATAGTCCTCCTCGTGGTATGGCTAGAATATTGTAGAGAAAATAGAACATGAGGCTCATTTTCAAAGGCATCGTGGGTCTAAAGGATGGATTTTGAGCTTACAAAAAGATGTAGCATGGACATCAAAATGGTAAAGAGGTGATAAACTAGGGCATCCATTAAGAGGAAGGCTCTACTAAAAAAGTCATGACATTCAAATAAAGAGAGATTAATTCACACCCCATAAGGTGTGTAATGCACATAGAATCAATGGTCAATAATGTAATGTGGCTAGAAAGAGAAAACCTACCCCTAGTTGCCAAGGTCAAGAAAAAAACACCTAATATCCATGAAGATAGTGGCACATCAAAGATTCCAAGAATAAATTTGAAAACTTAATCCATAACAACTCAAAAAAGTGTCAATTGAGTACAAAAACACATCAAATAGACATATATATCCAAAAAATGTATAGGGATAATGCAATAAAAATCACCCTAAGGTTAAAAAACCAACTTCATGGTGTTTCTAGGCCATACAATAGAGGATAATAGGCCCCAAAAAGGGTATTTTTCACATTGGCACTTGGAGAAACTTGTTAAGTGGAGAAAAACCCAAATCCTCCCTCAAAATTTGGATCTAGATATTGGTGCGTAAAGTGCTCGAATCAACATTTTTATACCACCCAGTGCTTCTCTATCCACTCTCCTTCATTTTCATTGATTTTTTATTATTTTCTCTTCAGGTTTTACCTTATTTTGGACCCTTTTCAAGCTTAAAGATGCCATTTTTCCCTTCTGAGGTCTAAGAAAAACTTTGAAGAGACCCATCACCATAGATTCCTCCTATATGGAGCGATGGACACCCTATGGGATGATAATAAGGAGTGGTGTGCTATATAATTATTATATTTAGGGATAATTCCAAGCTATTTGCAAATGGGTGTTTCATAAATTAAAAGCACTAATCATTGGGTACATGCTTGTGAAAGGTACTTGGCCAAGATGAATGAATGGAAAGGGAGAGAGCGTCAGGAACATGACAAATGGATCTTGACCACCCTCCTCCAATGCGAGAAGTATGATATTATGGTCTATTGAAAATTTTCAGAACATAGAATGTGAAAGTGAAAGTATTACTCCTTTAGAAACTATTGGGGATGTAGGATTGTTCAGTTAAAATTTCAACAAAAGAAGATCCTAGGTTTAGACACAGGTTTCCAACAAAAGAGTTTGTTGTAGTATACCAGTGATCTAGATTTATACAAGAATGAAACATAATATAGATACAAACGTAAACACATATATGCAACATAAATAAAATTTCATAGCATTAATATCTAAGAACTAAAATATGCTTACATATAGAATGGAAATAAACTAGCTCGGGCGATGATAGCTTGTCTCTCAGAAGAGATGTGGAAGCTACATGCCTCTTAATTACATTACAATTAGGCTCAAGGGAATTTTTATTATTTAAAAAAAAAGGGAAAAAAATAAACAACCAAAACCCTAACCCCAAGAAATGGAATGCCAAGAGCTTATGGGCCCCATTGGGGTTAGTTGGGCAACCAACTTCCCAGGGTTGTAACTTGGACATATGACCTTCGTTTGGTGTGTATGATACCTTGTTGGAAAGTTGTATCTAAGTAACATAGGATTTGTAGTAGGCCCCTTCTTATGGCTATCGGATTACTACAAACCTAAAAAAAAGTCGTTTGGGGGGTCAAAACAACTCCAGAAGTTTAGGAACTGAAAAACTGCTAAAACTAGTAAATGTTGCTATAATCAAGGAAATGGATGAAACCGACTATCTGTATAGGTGAAATAGGTGGGTTTCCACCAATATACACTTGGATCAATCCTTCCCCCTAGGAAGAAATGGTCCCCATTGTGTGCAAATCCTCCATGAGGTGATGAAATGTTTGTTGAACCTAGTCCCTAGTGAACCACTTGCCTTAGTGAAGGAGTTGGCCTACCTTGACAACTCAATATAGTTGGATCCTTTTATAGTAAGTGTTCTTGATATGTGAGTCCATAATCCAGTCCATTATGGCCTATTTGATGCAACTTGGGTTGAGCTTTGTTGGTGTCATCTGCTCAGCAATGTCGAATGTGTCCAACAATGGGGGACAATATGGTCATAGCTAGTCCACATTGAATATTGGGTGTAGGCCAAGGAATGATGGAATGATGAGATTGAATAAATTGTCCCAGAAATCCTTGGTGATGGTATATGACCCATATCGAAGCAAGTAAAGCTTTTGGTGGGACCAACGAGGCACTTGCTTTGCAAATGTAACGAAACTTTGTCTCCCACTTAGAACTTGTGTGGCACCTGATGCTAATCATGACATTGCTTGTACTTAGCATTATCTCGGTCCAATATTGCATGGACCTATTGGTGGATGTGATGAATTATCTCAATCAAGCCTCTAGCCTTGCCAGATACAGCTTGGACATGAACCAAATCTACCTAAGTAGCTGCAAATGGTATGGCTACATCAACGGGACATAATGGCTAGAATCCCAACCCCACCTAAAAGGGAATGTGGCTAGTTGAGCCATGGAGAGCTCTGTTGTAACTATATTGGACATAGGGCATGATTTCATCCCTTGTACATGGATGCTTTGAGTTGTACATGCGCAAAATGTGCACGTTCATCCTGTTGATAGCCTCTGTTTGGCCATCAATTTGGTGGTGGAAGGTTGTGGACTTTGTGATCTTGGTATCCAGCATCGACTAGAGGCTTAATGAAAATGTACTCAGGAACTTATTGTCCTGATCTAAGATAATGGATTATGGGACCCCAAAGTGTACCCACACTCATTCAAGGAAGAGCTTAGCAGTGGCTTCTGTTGTGCTACTCTTCTTGCAGGTTGCTAGAATGGCCATCTTAGAGAATGTGTCGACGACCACAAAAACTCACTCATTTCCATGATCATTAGAAGGAAGGCCCAACATGTAATCCATGGAGATGGATTCTGAAGGTAGACTAGGAGTAGTTAGAGAATTATATATGCCTTGCTTCTTGATGGTTAGTTTGGTAATGGCGTAGGAAGTGTAGGATTTGATGTACTTCCCAACATCTTATCGAAGGTTCAACCAATAAAAATACTTCTGTAACATTCCCACTATTTTCTCTACTTCGAAATGTCTAGTGATCCAACTATAGTGTGCTTCCCAAATCATCTTGGCATAATAACTTGAAGGAACACAAAGGTATCTGAGGTGGCATAATAGTGCACCCTGGAGGTGAAAATCAAGAACTTTCTTTCCTTCTAGGAGCATCGCATATGTGTTGCTGAATTTTGGATCGCTCTTGTAAATATGCGGCCACCCCGATATCTCGTGTCCAAAAGATTCGAGTATAGTGGTCAGCGCCATGACCAACAGTCAACTGAAGAAATCTACAACATTATTAGTGGTTCCCTTATTATACTTAAATTTTAAATCAAACTATCACAAGTATGTGCACCATTTCTAATGGAGATCGTTATGCAACTTTTCTTATGTCTGTATGAATTGCAGGAGTTGGTGGTATGTGTGGATGATCATTTCCATCCCCACAATGTAATGGCTCCATTGTCATTAGAGCTGCACAATGGAATGCATCTCTTTTTCACAGGTTTTTTTTCTTTTGTACTATGTTTAAAAGTGTCTCACTATGATATGACACTGGATGCCCCTACTGAGTAATAACTACACCAATAACATAGTCAAAGGCATATGTTTCAATCTCAAATGATTGTTGTAGGTATGGTAATGTGAGTAATGGTGCAGAGAAGAGGCTATGCTTCAACACAACAAATGCTTTTTGTTGGGATTTTGACCAAAAGAAATTTTCTTTTACTCCACCCTTGGCGACTTGACTCAAAGGCCAGGTGATATGAGAGAACCCCAAATGAACCTGTGGTAGAAATTGGCAACACACAGAATGATGTGGAGATTTTCTAGAGTGGTTGGGGCTGGCTAATCCAAAATAAACTATATCTTGGTTGGGTCCACATAAACACCCCGCTCATCAATGATGTACCACATATATTGAACTTGGGTCATACCAAAAGTGAATTTCTACATATTGGCACACAATTTGTGATGTCACAGGGTTTGGAGGACCTGTCAAATATGGTGGAGGTGCTCTTCCAACCTCTAGCTGAAGATCAAGATGTCATCCAAATACTGTTGATAAATTGCAACAAGAAATTCTAGTTTAATTTGTCCTTGAATTAAACTGAGAAATAAAATCGAATTCTATTCTCATAAGAACTTGTAAATAGTTAATTAAGTTTAATTAACTTAAATAGCTTAGGAATTTCAATTTGGAAGTCTTTCTGAAGTCATGTATATGTTATTCCTAAATTTAAGGGGTCTAGTATGAGTTTAAATTGACTTGGAAATTAGATGACTCAGTTTACAGAGTTAAGTTTAGTTAAATTAGTTCTCATTTGTTTTTGGAACTAATACATGACTAATAATCAGTTGGTGCACTAATGCATCCACTAGTGCTACTCCAGTTAACTGAAGATTCCCTCATGAGAAACTCATGCATGTCAAAGAAAGACCCAATTGAGACTAGAGTGTAGGGCCAATGTACTATCAGGGGTATTATTTATTGGAGTGTAAATATCATGCATGCATCAGAGATTGATCCTATGTTTGGATTTCATAGTTTTTGAAGCATTTATTCCCTTTAAATACGAGTTATTCATCCTAGGAATTAAGCAAGAGATTAGGGGCTTGGAGAGTTGCTGAATAGGCTAAGGATTTGGCTTGAGCTAGCTTGTGAGTTGAGAGAGTTGAGCATACTTGTGCGGAATTGTTCTAGTGAGAAAAATCTTTGTATCTTCACTCATATTTCTAATATATGTAATACATATAGTGGGGTTTTTAGCAGTGGTTTTCCCCAGATACATCTTGTCTTATGTGCCATTGATTTATCTTCTTCTTGTTCATATTTTTTTCATCAATCTTTGGCTTCCGCTGGTTGAAAATAGAAGTAGATTCTTGTCCTGTTCTTTAGTACATTGCATGATATTATGAATATATAGGATTTTCTACATGGTATCAAAGCTAAGAAAAATATACTAGAGGAGATTTCGAAGTTTTGAGTTTTGGGTTACAGGTGAAATTCGAATTTGCAATACATACTTCAAGATCGGAAAATGGCATTCTAGAGTTTGCGGCTCAAGTATGCCCTCGAAGGAAGTTTGACTTTTAAACACTAGAGGGACAAAATGGAGGTTGTGCTAGAGGATAATAGCTTGAAGGAATTCATTGATCAAGAAATTCCTAAGCCATCAGCATCATATGCACATAATTTAGCTGAATGGAAGAAGTGTGTAGTGAAGGCGAGGCGGATAATCCTTGAGCGAGTTTGACACCACATTATCTCAAGTCTCCATGGCAAGGAAACTCCATATGCTATGTGGAAATCATTGAAGAATGTATATTAGAATAGTAGTGACCAAAGGAAATTGGCACTGAAGGGTAAGCTTTGTAAAATAAAAAAGGGTAAAGGCGAGACAAATCCAAATTACTTGACCAAGTTCACTCAATGTCGTGATGAACTTGGAAGTGTTGGAATCATGGTTTTCAAGGATGATATGGTGAGTCTTTCTATTCTAGGACTCCCAAAGAGTTGGAATAGTTATCAGGAATCTATAAATGGTCTAGAGAAGCTCTAGATTGGGAATGATTGTGGTCATATTTCATCAGGGAGGAGATCATGAGGAACACCAGGGACGGCTCTTCATTAAGGACTGGTGAAGAAGAGAAATGTGCCTTAGTGATTAACATGAAGAAAGGGAAAGGGAAAGCTTCCCATTCAAAATCGAATTCTTATCATGGAGGAAAGAAGAAATACATGACGGAAGTCAAGTGCTTTCATTGTCATGAGCTGGGCCATTTCGCTACAAATTGTCCACTCAAGAAGTCCAAGAAGAAGTCCTTAGGAGGAGTGACAGGTGAGGCTTTCGCCTCTCAATTAAAATTGGAATTTTCCCTCATTACATGCATGGTATCATCAAGGATGGGAGGTGTATGGTACTTAGATAGTGGAGCTTCATTCCACATGACTGGAAACAAAGAGTTATTCAGTGACCTGGAAGAGAAAAATCTCCAGATGCATATCGAGATGGGTGATGACGGGAAGCATAGTGTTACTAGATTGGGAATGATTACTTTTCAGAGGGAGCATAAGGTTCCACTCACCTTGAAGAATGTTATGCATGTGCGTGGTCTGAAGAAGAACTTGATATCCATTGCCATGCTTGAGGGTAGAGGCTATGATGTTATCTTCTCGAAAGGAAAGGCATTCCTTCGACACATAGCCACAGGTCAAGGAAAGAAGATAGGGATTCAGGTGAAGAATCTATATAAGCTGGAGGTAGAGGAGTGTGTTGATTTGAGCACAAATCAGAAAGGGTGTAGATCCAATATGCTGGTGATTTGTGGAAGAGGTGATTGGGACACTTGCATCATGGGGTTTTGAATATATTACAACACATAGGTATGCTTGAGAAAGTTGAGACATGCAAGGGGTGTACTTTGGGGAAAGACACCAATTCTTTATTTCATGATAGAGACATTCGAGCAGAGGTTATTCTAGAGTGAGTCCATTCAGATGTGTGTGGACCATACTCGATAACATCCATGGCCAAACACATGTATTATGTTATATTTTTTGATGACTTTTCTAGAAATTGTTGGATATTTTTCATGCAAAAAAAGGATCAATCTTTCACAAAGTTTTGTGAGTTTAAAGAATATGTGGAGAAAGAGTCGAGAAAGAAGGATAAATCTCTACAAAGTGATATTGATGGTGAGTATGTCTCAATGAGTTTAAGAACTTCTGTGTAGTAGAAGGGATTAAATGGGAGTTAATGACACCCCATAACCCTCAATAGAATGGGGTGTATGAGAGGAAGAATAGAAGCATAGTAGGGGCAGGGAGGGGGATGTTGCATGATTAGGTCCTACCACTACGCTTGTGGGCTAAGGCATGCAACACAATGGTTTATGCTCAGAACCATAGCCCACATCAGATACTTGAGATGAAGACAAAATAGGAGGCTTATTCTGGTAAGAGGCAAGATGTTGGTCACTTCAAGATTTTTGGGTCATCGGTATATTGCCATGAGACCAAAAATGCATGGAAGAATCTTTAGCCTACAATAGAGTTGGGGATATTTTTGGGGTACAAATATTCAACTCACAACTATCGGGTGCACTTGCTGACCAACATGATGATAGTGGTTCACAGGGATGTCAGATTCAATGAGGAGATGTCCATGCAAGTTTCCCTTGAGAGGGAGCTTAAGCTACATGCATATGAGGAGCTCTTAGCTCCTAATGTTGAGGAGACTCATATTGATTTGGAGCAGCCACATCCAGAGGATCCAGGAGTGGAGACATCCACTTAGGAAAAGTATTCTAGAGAGGGAAGAAAGTGCACTAAAGAGGCTGACAGACTGTTGGATGATGCATGGGACAATGTGGGGGCACCCACTTCTCAACGCAGGAAGAGGAGGTCACCTGAGAGGTACACTAGATACATGGCTCTTATGGATGAATTTGTTGTGATAGATCTATCTTCCTTTAAGGAATATGTGCAGCAACTATTTTGGGTTGATGCCATGGTGGAGGACTATGACTCCATAGTTCATAATAGTGTTTGGGATGTGGTCTTGAGACCTGACGACAAGTCAGTGGTGAGCTCCCATTGGATTTAAAAGGTAAAGCAAGATGCAAATGGTAGTGTGAAGAAGCATAAGGCTAGATTTGTGGCCCGTAGTTTTTCATAGGTAAAGGGGATTGACTATGATGAGACATTTTCTCTTGTTGCAAGATACTCGTCAATCAAATCTAGATTGGCACTATCAGCACAGATGGGTTGGAAGATACATCAGATGGATGTGAAGACAACCTTCCTTAATGGAATGATTGAGGAAGAGGTCTACATAGAGCAGCCTGAAGGTTTTGAAACCTTTGACCATGATTCGCATGTGTGCCGACTCAAGAGAGCACTCTATGGGATGAAGAAAGAATCCTGTGCTTCGTACACTAGGATAGATAGCTACTTCACTGAGTTGGGCTTCATGAAGAGTGAAGCAGATGCAAAAGTATACCACATAGTGGTGGAAGGTAAGTTGTTGATCATTGTACTTTATGTTGAAGATCTTATACTAACAGGTGATGATCAAATGATCAAATCGTACAAGGAGGACCTTGCAAGAGAGTTTGAGATAAAGGACATGGGGCTCACACATCACTTTCTTGGCATGGAGGTATGATAGGGAGATGGGGAGCTATTTGTGTCTCAGAGCCAGCATGCCAATGAGATACTCAGGAGATTTTGCATGGAGAGAAAAAAACCCATGGAGACTCCTCTGGCAGGTAGCTGGAGGAAGGAGGATGCTACCTTAGGGGAAGTAGTGGAAGCTATTGTTTATAGGCAACTTGTGGGTTCACTCATGTACTTGGTGAACACATGGACGCATATGTTCTATGCAGTTAACCAGCTTAGTCAAGAGATGGTTAGGCCTATCAAGCTGTATTGGAAGGTAGAAAAGCATGTGTTGAGATACCTCAAGGGCACTTCTCAATATGGATTATGGTATAGACGGGCAGAGGGAGTGAAGCTTCAAGGCTTCACCGATGCAAATTAGTTAGGGAGTCCATCTGACTGGAAAAGCACATCATGAGGGATCTTCAGTATTGGGTCACTGACAGTTTCTTGGTACAACGGGAAACAAAGATTAGTTGCACTGAGTTCGGCAGAGGCAAAGTACATGGTTGCGAGTTAGGCAACATGTGAGCCCATTTGGATGAGTAAGATCTTGGTTTGTTTAGTTAGCAGATGGATCTAGCTATGATCTACTGCGATAATCAGAGTTGTATCAAACTGTAGAATTGAGGCTTCTGTGATCCATATCAAATTTATGAGAGATTCTTCACTGTAAATCACATAGAATTTCATTTGTCGACGCGTTTCGAACCAACTAGTGTGGTTCATCGTCAGGACAAGTTGAAGAAACAGATCCAGCTTAGCATGTTAAATAGTCTGAGCAGAGTCTCCAATGGCTAAATTGATTAATTTTGACTTTAGGACCAAGGTCAAATTTTTATTTATTAATTTATTATTATTATTATTATTATT
>APFE031045161.1:101747-163495 GCA_000404065.3 Pinus taeda
CTGGATCTGTTTCTTCAACTTGTCCTGACGATGAACCACACTAGTTGGTTCGAAACGCGTCGACAAATGAAATTCTATGTGATTTACGCTGAAGAATCTCTCATAAAATTGTATCAAACTCTTTGAAAATCTAGTTTTTCATGATTGGTCCAAGCATATTGATATCTGATATCATCATCTTAAAGATTGTCTATTGAGGTCAATTATGTTGTTAGAGTACATTCCCACGGAGGAGCAAGATGATGACATTTTGAAAAATTCATTGTCAAGATGTAAGTTTGAGTTTCACAGAGACAGGATTGGGGTAGCTAATAATCCCTTTCTTGTTGAGAGGGAGTGTTGAGAAATGACAACAAGAAATTCTAGTTTAATTTGTCCTTGAATTACACTGTGAATTAAAATCGAATTCTATTCTCATAAGAACTTGTAAATAGTTAATTAAGTTTAATTAACTTAATTAGCTTAGGAATTTCAAGTTTGAAGTCTTTATGAAGTCATGTATATGTTCTCCCTAAATTTTAGGGGTCCATTGTGAGTTCAAATTGAGTTGGAAATTAGATCACTCAATTTACTGAGTTAAGTTAAATTGGTTCTCAATTGTTTTTGGAACTAATAGAGGAATAACAAATAGTTGGTGCAGTAACACATCCACTAGTGCTACTCTAGTTAACTGAATATTCCCTCATGAGAAACTCATGCATGTCAAAGAAATACCCAATTGAGACTAGAGTGCAGGGACAATGTACTATTAGTAGTATTATTTACTGGAGTGTAAATATCATGCATCCATTAGAGATTGATCTTATGTTTTGATTGCATAGTTTTGGAAGCATGAATTCCCTTTAAATATGGATTATTCATCCTAGGAATTAAGCAAGAGATTAGGGGCTTGGAGCGCTGTTGAATAGGATAAGGATTTGGCATGAGATAGCTTGTGAGATGAGAGAGTTGAGCATACTTGTGTAGAATTGTTCTAGTGAGAACAAGATTTGTATCTTCACTCATATTTTTGATATATGTAATATAGATAGCAGGGTTTTTAGTAGTGGCTTTCCCTAGATATTTCATGTTATGAGCCATTGATTTATCTTCTTCATGTTCATATTATTTTCATTGATCTATTGGCTTCCTCTAGTTGAAAGTAGAAGTAGATTCTTATCATGTGCTTTAGCAAATTGCACGAGCTTGTGAATCTATAATATTTTCTATATGGCATCATATATGAGAACATTATACTATAGGAGATTTCGATGTTTTGAGTTTTGGGTTACAGGTGAAATTCGAATTTGCAATACGTACTTCATGATCGGCAGATGGCGTTCTACAGTTTGCGGCTTGAGTATGCCTTAGAAGGTGACTTGAATTTTATAGTTTGAAGGGATAAAATGGACAATACCACATATGTGAAGGGTGTGATGTTGCAGGGAAGGTGACATTATTGGCTAACACGAAAATCTTGTCCTTGGTGAAGCCACCCAATGGTGTATGACTATGGGTGTGGTGTGTGGTAGGCCCATGTTCTTCATAAATTCTACTAAAATGAGGCTATTTTGGCTTTCACTGTCAAAAAAGAACTAAAACAGAGAACCCTTCACCCACATCTATGAGTGGAAGAGCTGCTCCCCCTCCTCTTGATCTTTGGGTTCAATATTCTAGATGATGGTGGTGGCAACGGTGGCACTAGGATACGCTTCAATAATATGCTTCCCTTGTTCATTCCCATTGTCAGGTTATTACTTAGAGTTAGAACATGCATCTGATTCGGAAGCCTTCATTTCGACCATAGGTGACTTCTTACATTAACTCTCACTTGAGTTGTGAGTGGGGCTCTTATGGAACTCACACCATTTCCTTGTGTCCTTCTTTGTCTTCACAGTGTTCTTTTTTTTCTTGCAGCTTCAACAGGTTGTCTTGGGTTACCTCGCCTTGCCTTTGTCCTCTGTTTTGTAGTTTGGGGGTGCCTTTCCCTTGCTTCAAATTCACAAATCCAAAGTGTCACTTCTTCTGTTTAAATTTTTTCTCGATCTTGATAGCATATGGATAGGAAACACCAAGAAAGGAGATGTTTAAGAACTCCATCTTGTCCTAGATGTACTTCTGTAGACATTCATAGTACTGAGTAACAAATACTTCTCAAAATCTTTGATACCCAATTTCATGTGAAGCGTATGAGAAATATGTGTGAACTCCAGCACTTCTTGGTCCCTCCCCGTTCATAGTGTGGTCCACTTTATGTAATTATCTTCATAGCTCCAGATAGGGTAATATTGTTCCTTGATGGCGTCTTGGAAATAATCAAGTGGGTGCAGCTAAAATAAATTAGTGTTCCTTATCGTCCTTTTGTTCACAATAGGTTTCCCACTAGTCCTTGACATGAGGGGCAACTTTGAGAAGTGAAAAAGTAATATTTTCCCGATTGGAAAAGTCGTGAAATGAATATTATCCTTCCAATGTATTTAATCATCTATCTATGACATCTACGTCTATCTGGCCTTCAAATGTGGGAATGTCAAAGATTAATTCTACCTTAAAGTGAGTGATGCCTCTAGAGTGGTTGCTGGATGAATATGTGTCACCTATGGGTCGCTGCCAAAGGATCTGGTAAAAGTTATCCATCATCATGTTCCTCTATCACTCAAGGTCTTCTTCAAGAAATATTTTGAAAGGATACCCTACTCCCTCATCTTTCTTTTCTTCTGCCATGGGAGTCTTTCATGGTTTGCAAGGATGGTATTGCAAATGTTCAACCATTTCGAACCCTAACTCCTTTTACCCTGACCTCGTTGGGGACATTCAAAGAAAAACAAAGAAAGAGAAGATTGATTTGATACCACTGATTCGTACTTATACATGAATTCAACAAAATACATATACAAACATAAACACATAGATATATCAAAAATAAAAATTCATTTCATTAATATCCAAGAACTAAAACATGCTTACATATAGATTGGAAATAAACTAGATCAGTCAGTGAACCTTAACTATGAGAAGGGATGTGGTAGCTACATGCCTCTGAACTGTGTTATAATGAGGACCAAGGGAATTTTTATTATTGAACAATAAGGGAAAACCCTAAACAAACAAAACCATAACCCCAAGAGAAGGAATCCCAAAAATTTGTGGGCCCCATTGGGGTTAGTTGGACAACCAACTTCCCGGGGACATAACTTGGTCATATGATCTCTATTTGGTGCATACAATACTTTTTGGAAATATTTATCCGAGTATTATAGGATTCTCGATAGGCCACCCCTACTTATAGTTATGGGCCTCTTACGAACCTTAAAAAAAAAATTCGTTTAGGGGATCAAAAAGGCTCCTATTGTTCAGGACCTGAAAAACTTCTAAAAATAGTAAATGTTGTTATAATCAAGGAAACATATGAAACTGAATGGCCCTCTAGGTGGAATAAGGAGGTGGCCACTAATATCCACCTGGATCAACTAATTCAAGGGCAGTTTAACCTATCTTATTAGGAAAGAGGGATCTTACCCTAGGCGCGTCAATACTTAACAAAATAAGGGATCATAGAATGACATCAAGGAATAACACAACAAGTAACACATAACATACAGTCAACTTACAAGTTCTCACATTCGCATACATAGCAGACTCAAAAGAGAACATAAACACAACATTAAAGAAATAACAAAGAGAATTCTAATTTGTATGTTTTTCCTTTTTAAGGGGCTGAACAATCCATCATCATAGAAACACACAAGTATTTCCTATAACTCCTCTTTCATTCGCAACCATATCAATATATACTAAAAGGATCTTCATCAGAAGTGAGAGCGTGGATCACTATTGGATCAATTAAATGATAGAATTCAAAGAGAGATCAGAAAAACAAGAATTTATTCAATCATCACAATAGTAACATTTCAACATATGCTCTAGATCTCTCTCTCATGCCATATTTTCTTAATATTTATATATTTCCTTCTCTTGATCCCACTCACTTAATCTTGTCCACTTTGACAAAATATGTGTGTTTTATTCCTTATCACCTATGATTCTTTCAACCTCCAGTGCAACTATCCTTCTTTTGCAGCTTCTTCAAATTCCAACATAACTGCCTTTTTATTTTCCTTATCACTTCTTTCCAATCTGTCTCGACGTCTAGTTGTTTCAGCCATTCATTTCCCTTTTTACGAAAATCTCTTGCATAACCATTTTTTTTTACCAAAATCCTTATCAAAATTTTCCAAAATTGTGTATCCAAAAATGGAGGACCCAACAAGCCCCCACCATAGTCTATTGAGTCATCCTTGAGTTAATCTTCTACTGGCACTTTTGCTTCTACTTACCATTGCAGTGCTTCTTCCTATGCTTCCTCTTCTTGTGCCATGCATTCACCTTCAAACAAAGGATCCAATTCAGAAATTATCTTCATAACTCCAACTTTATAACAATAGTAGCGATCCATAGAAAACTTCCAAGAATCCATAAGAGTACCAACGTTATCTAGAAATTGAGTGGTCTACTCGATAGTAGGGTATTCTAGTTGTGCATTTAGTAAAATTTTCCATTGGATATCAGTGTCAGCATTGAGTTGGCACAACTCCACAAAAATATTCTGGGTAGGTGATCGAAGATCTCTCAGCAGAGCTCTGGCCGCATGTGAATCCTCTTCTGACTAATGAATCTATTTTTCCAATGCATCAAATTTAGAAGAAAATTCCTATTTCTATGTAAGGTCAACAACAACCAATGTATGATTAAAGAAGTGTTAAATTTGTTGGTGCAATTCATAAAAAGGATTATCTTTCTTCACAAGTAATTCATCCCAATATTTAACTTTCCCTAAGACCCCTTGTGCATCATCAATAAGCTGGTGGAGAGAATCTCTAAGGTAATAACCATATACTATTTTCTACTCAATCTCAACATTGTATTGGATTTCTAGATTTCTAAATGCCTTATGAGTAGTCACAATAGTATTTTGCAAGTCTCAATAGACAACAATAAGTTCAGTATAGTTGACTTCAATATGGTCACAACATTCAGAAAGAGGGAAAATAGAAAAATCTTATGGTGAATTCATAATAACTATAGTAATGGTGGGCCATAATTTCTTAAACTTAAAACTAATACCTTCTACTTGGTGCTCTGATCTCTCCTTTTCACTGTGAAATTGATCTCTCTTAACTATGATAGCAAGAATTTGTTGCTATTGTTTTTCATATTTAGAGGCTAAAGAGTTCCGTTGATTTTCCACTTGGTGAGTAACTAGGAAGAGGAATAGCTTGAAGATTATTACATGACGTATTATTGGGAAAAGGGAACCGAGCTTGCAAAAGTTTACTACTAACCACAAAATTCTTAGAATGACCGGGTGGTGAAGTAACACATTCCTAGCTCTACTCTTTATGAAACTGAGCATAAATATGGTCACTAGTATGGTTAGGTAATAAAGGAACTAGATTGTGGGTTTGTGCAACAAGTACCTAAACTTTGTGACACCGGTCAGGGTTTTAACTAAGTTGTACAATATGAGCTATTGAAATATCTAGACAAGATGTTGAAGGAAATTCATCAAGAGAAGCTACAAAAGTGGTAGTAATAGGAGTGGTATGCACATATGACACTTCAAGGTTTTGCTAGATAATATATTGAATAACAGAATCAACTCATCAATATTCGGGTTGCCTATGTGTGGGATGTCATATATAGTAGCAGAGGGGGACACTGTGTGTGGTGATGAAGTAGGGGATCGGGGAGAATTTCTAGGTGGGGAATGATGGAGTTATTCAATTATCTGAGTTACAACGACAAAAACTTGAGGTTCTTCATCCATGAGGTCTAATATGGGAATTGAGATTATGCAAATTATTTTTAGCTATAGATAGAAAAAGGGTGGAAAAACTAATAGTATCTGGAACTGTCAATTGGGCTACAGGAGTGGGTTCCATGGTAGCTAAAGGGATAAAAATAGTTTGAGTAAATGACTATTGGGAGGAAAAAAGTATAGACATTAGAAGAGGATGGTGCAAATCTTACTATTGGACTGAGACTTGTAAAGTGGTACGAGTAGAGAAAATGGACTCCTAGAATTTCTTGAGGACATGGTTGAGCACTTGTTCCATTTTACACTTCTTAAATGATGAAGGATTCCCCTCAAAATATGAAATTGGCATCATTCCTTCAAATCAATAAACATTTTTTCCATCCCATACCTAGCACTAGATTCCTAGCCAAGAAAGAACTTCATTGTGAAACACATCCTCAAAGACATAGAAAGGTAGTGGCTTCATATGGAAAGTATCAGCACTAACAACCTTAGCCCTAATGAAATTAGTGCCATGTTAGATTCCAACCCAAATTGAATGATAATATTTATCCAAAATCAGTCTTGGTACGTGGGTTTATTTTCTATAATGTTCACCATCTTGGTATACCAATTGGTGAAATATTATTCATTAATTTCCTTATTGTTGGGATCAACTAATGTCTTCCATGGGATGTAAGAAAGTTCCAAAGGCTCATCATCTGATAGTTGATTTGGCTTTCGACCTTTTGGTGTACACCATGTTGTGTAGGTAAATCCCCTTTGCGGACAAAGGCGATCCCACTAGCCTAACTGAGGTCTAGCAACAATCAAACAACACTAACACGCAAGTTCCTAATTGCAAAATAGAGGCCAATGATGAGAGCCTACCTCGAATCCAACGCTTATATCCATGGAAGGGTCGTCGCTTCCATTCTTCTGCTTCAGCTGGTCACAATCCTCACGATCCCCGTGAATAGACACCTGCACATGCAAAGAACAAGATAAATACAAGCATAGAATCCAAGAAATGCAAATATGTATCAGTCAGAAAGGATACAACTCAAACATCATAATAAAGACACATGAGTGGAACCATAATGATAGTCGTCTATTATTATTGATAAACAAAGGAGAATACAACCAAGTTCTGACGTCAAATCCTCCTTTGGTTGGGTGAATCAGCAACACATGCCTTGCAAAGCTTGTAAGGGATGGGAACAAGCCTCTCTCTCCTTTATTACTTGGACATGGATCTCCTCCTTAAATATTTAGCCTCATAGGGATGAACAAGACCTCTTGCAAGATGAGCTTCGCAATCCTTAGACTTTGGGAGCTTGAAAAGTAGAATTACTAACTAAGAATTACCAACTAGCTTGTCAAAGGGGAGAGAACAAGCTTATATAGAGGTGGGAGGAGTAGATAAGACCATCCACTTGATTCATGGGATTGTCCTTATCATTAGGAAGCTTCCATGAGAGGTGGAGAACTACTTCCCTCCTTGGGAGATTCGAAGCCCAACTGAACCACTTCAAACTGGAAATAGTTCATGGATAAGGTGGAAGGAACCTTCGGAAGTTTGATGGTTAAAAACTTTACCCAACTGGGTTGGTGCTAGTGCGACTCTGAGACAGAGCACCAGCTGGCATGCCCTCTTTGGAGGATTTACCCCATTGGCGCAAGCAATACACTGTGGAACAGCGCCAATGGAGAAAGTGCTACATTTTGGGTATTTTGCAGAAGGTGTCTTCAGGGCATATAGAGTACATACTTTAAGGGATACAAAGCAGGTATTTTCAAGTCATGTCATTTCTCACAGGTCCTGGAATAGGTCCTCCAATGTACGGGAGAAGGGGTAACAGGGACGGTGACAAAATACTGTGTAACAGATGCCCCCTAAAGCATGAAGACCGAGAGAGAGAGGGGTGAAGTGCTTTACAAGAACATGGTCGACTGAAAACACGGCCGCCGAAGAACCTGCACGAAGTACAACTGATAGTTCAAATACATGATGTACATGGTATGGGCGCAGCCGTCCATAGCAGAGTACATAAAAATTTGGATCCCAGGTATGGACGCAGCCATCCGATGAGGATTAATGAATAGACTCAGGCATGTTCGCATCCATCCAGTGAATGAGTCATGTAGTGATTATAATAATCCACAAAATGTAGCTTGGATCTCCACATACAAAATCTAGGGTCTTGTGCTCCAACTCGACCCGAAAAAAGTACAAGTTCAAGCATGCGAATATAGGAGACGAAGTCAAACATGTGAGAACATCGTCTGATTACCAGTCAATGATGAAAACTGTTAACAGACACGAGAGGTACCACCAATAATGACAATGGTCCTCAAGGTACTAAAGGTACAATCCACAGCGTGCGAATCAGTGAGTTGGTGTCGAACACCCGTAGAATCATCCGATCAGAGGCCAATGATAAAAACCTCGCATCAAACACGAAGAACCTGCCATTGAGGCATGCAGGCTCCAAGGTACCTAAAGGGAGTCTCTAAGTCAACTTCCTGGATAATGAGATGAAGTCGACAGGAAGTGACCTTGATCGAAGGTGGGCCATAATGTTTCCCACATCATCGACACGAGACAGAGAAGGATAAAATGTTTTGTGTGAAGCATCAGAGGGAGGTTGAATATTCTGAAGAGGTCAACTTCTCTTGAACATATCGGCAGCATGACAGTGGACTTGGCAGTATTTGATATCGAATGATCAAGGGTCATGGTGACAAGGCGATGAGAAGATGAATGGTCAAACAGGATAACCCAAACCCACGGAGGCAAGTGTGAAACAAGATGAGATGTCCCCACCCAAACACGAATGCAGACAAGTGCCATGTTCAAGAGCGACATACTGCCGACACGACGATGATTACGATTCCGTTATTCCCCCACCATTTCTGGCGAGTACCCCAGTTATTTTTGGATGGCAAGCTTGACGGGGATAGCATATGCTTGAGAGGCGTCATCACGACAGAATCTGATGTCATTAAGTTTTAACGAGTCTGACAAAGGAAGAACTCGGCGCCTTTTCATATTTAAAGAGTTTGAAAAGACAGCGAAAAGGAAACTCCATAGGTGTCCTTTTTCGTAAAGTTGTGTCTCTCGAGCCCGAAAAAGTATAAAACCATGCTCGAAAGGACCGCCTGATCATTACGACCGAGGATTACTTTTCATAAGTAGTGACTCTGATATGAAAAAGTAAAAAAACGATCAAAACCACGTCGTTTCATGACCGTTAACGAATCGAAAACAACAAGGGTCCGACGATCTTTTCGTTTTTAAACGGTCGGAAAAGGGTTTAAAGACGACCGCCTCTCATTTCCATTTAACGAGTCGAGAGGACCAACTCGGCATTCTTTTCACTTCTAGAGAGTTAGGAAAGAGCAAAAGATGACTCCAAATTGACTTTTTCGTGTATTTACCGAGTCCGAAAAATTATAAAATACAACTCGTTTCGCCATGAAAGCTCCATAAATACTTCTCGCTGCACAAAAAATCGGCGTAAAACCCATTTTCGACACAAATATCCATGAAAATATTCATAAAATGACTTTTTAAGGCTAGTTAGGGTCAAAAAGCTATAAAATGGTGAAAATGGTAAAATAAAAATTACTTTTCACTTTTTACCTTTGGAGAGCGACATTATGGCTTTTTGGAGTCCGACCTTCAGTTGGCGATTGCGACTAGTCCAGTGGACCATTTCGAGTGGCGTCAGTGCCAGGTAAGTGGTCTTGTCCTTAGCTTCATTTTCATCCGTTTGAAATTTGTTTTTAATTGCATTTTCGTTTCCTATGGGGGGAATTTGAAATTTAGGGGTTGCGCCCATTGACGCGGGTTTTGGGCACGGACCCGCACCAATGGGGCAAATTTCCCATAAGGCGCGCGCCCATGGGCGCGACTGTTTTAGAAACAGTCGCGCCAATGGCCGTGCGCATTTTTAGGCCAATTTTAACAAATTTAAAACCCATTTTGCTGCAATTTCAAGTTGTGTGAGGGTCTAATGCAATATTTTGACTTGTATTTGCAGGGCAATCTGTAAAAATGGTGATGACATGGAAGGAACGGGAACATGACGAAGTGGACACATTAGCCCTAGCTGACGAGGATTGCATGGAAGCTCTGAGAGCATGTGGGCTCAAGAAATTCTTCATGTTATCCTATTTCCGAGCTCAGCCAGAGCTCCTATAGTACTTGATCGACTTATGGGACGTAGAGGAACAGGTGTTTCAGATACGAAATCAGTTACCGGAGTTGGACGTATCGGATGTCTACTTCTTGACAGGATTGTCGCGACGAGGGTCGGTGCCTCGGTTGACTGGGAGCAGGTCATCTGGGGAGAAGATGGATGAGGTGAAGGCTCGTATTTACCCGGAGGCAAGATATGGGCAGGGCAGTTCGAAGGTGGACAACTCCACCATTCAGGATCTAACACTGAGAGCCTTACTTTTCACTCTTACATGAGCTGCGGGGGCACAAGCGCCCCACGAAGTTACGAAGAACCACCTATTATTAGCGATAGAGTGCCTTAGCCTGACGATCTTCAATTGGGCGTCAACTGTGACAACCAATATGAAGAGGCAGCTGATGAAGGCCAAGCGGGGCAAGCTGCAACAGTTCGGGTATGGTTCCATCTTGGTGACGTTCTTCCTGGAACATGTGCCAAGCTTCCAGGGCCAAGGGGCCTTTGTGGTAGACCCAACACCTCGAGAGCCGAGGATGGCTCGATGGGCGGCACTGATGCCGAGGGGTGGTGGCGGCCAGCAGATGTCCTTCAGACCAGAGTTCTGCGGGTGGCTTCGCCGCCAACTAATCATGGTGGAAGACTGGCTGTATGCGGGGACAGACTTCCTTGGAGACCCTGACCTTCCCTTACCGGAGGGAGAGGACTGGGATGAGGAGATTGATACGTCCTCATTTTTTGTTTTTATATTTTTATGATTTTTTTGCTAGTACATGCTTGTCCTAATGACCTTTATATGCATATGCAGATGTCGGCCTAGAGCATCCAGCTGGCTTGTCTTCCGTTGCGAGGAGACATCCAGTAGCAGCAGTGGTAGGAGCAGATCCTCAAGAGGAGGGCAATGACAGAGGGGAGCTTATACAGAACCTTGAGGCTATCACTCGAGGGATCCCGGATTATGCTCGGCTAGCGGATGTCCCGCTTGCTTACCAGAGGCACACAGTAGGGGTGCCAACTCGCATCCACCGTCTCTTGAGGCGTCTAGTGCGGGCGGTGACGTGCTATCATGAGCACCACCGAGACTAGACATCTCGGATTTTCTTTTTCATGCACATTTTTTGAGAGACATGTTGTCTCCAGATGCATTTAGACAGACATGTATTGTTTTTTGATGATGCACGGGGTGCAAACATTTTGGACACACACACACACACACACACACAGATATATATATATACATATGTTTTATGGTCTTATTGTACTTTATGCTTCTTGTATTATGTTGAATCACATGTTATGCAAATGCCTGTCCAACACATAATTAGCTAATGCATCGGTTAACGTATTAAGTCGTCTTGGAATGTGTTGATAAGTAATGAAATAAAAATCCCTTTCTAATAACTTAACACGTAAATACAACCTTAAAATCCGATGATCTCTGACGGAATAACGCCCGTTGAGTTGATGGACTACAAGTTGAGAGTCCAAGTTCACAACCAATGTGCGAATGCCGAGGTGAATCGCCTCGGCTAATAATTCAATCACAGCACTATATTCAGCGACATTGTTTGTTGTACAACCTATACAAACCCCTTGAATATCTACTAACTCACCATGAGGATCGTAAATCACCCATGCCGCAGATGACAAGCTGTGTGTACTGCAGGAAGCACCATCAGCGAAACCAATGTAAGGCAATCCAGACATCTTTTCAAGAAGCAAAAGACACAATAAGCGGTAATCATGCTGACATACCAAGATAAAAACTAAGACATGCACACACAACAAACTTGCTGAAAGCAAACATATGTACAAAAAGAGAGTGCCTGGACTCATGCATAGTATTTTTTGAGATAAAGCCCATTTCGGGGCCTATCCAGGGGATTGCCTTCATAATCAATAAGCTCGTAGGCACCTTTTTGCAAAACTCTTTTCACAATGTAGGGCCCGTGCCACATAGGCTTGAGTTTTCCTACCCCCAGCTTATCGTTAGCTTGATCATAGAGCATTACTAGGTCTCCCTCAATGAAAGAGCGGGGATTAACAGTATTATCGAAGTGAGTTTTCACTCGTTTCTTCTGAGCTTCAATAGCTAAGGAGGCTAGATGACGAGTCCCATCTAGCCGTTTAAGTAAAGAAGACACTCTTCTACTGGAGTGGTATCAGGCAGCAACTTGATGGCTATTTTTAATGAAGGAATCTCACACTCAATAGGAAGGGTCGCCTCCTGTCCGTAAACTAACTGAAAAGGAGTGAAACCAGTGGCGTCCTTCACGGAGGTATGGTAGGCGCACAAAGCAGAGAACAACATCAGATGCCAATTGGACTTATGCATGCCAACAGTTCTTTGAAGCATCGTGACCAAAACCTTGTTCACGGCTTCCACTTGACCGTTTGTCTGAGGATAGTATGGGGTTGAACTATCATGCCTAAGGCCCAACTGGGTTGTTAACTCGGTCATCATATGATTACAAAAATGCTTTCCGTGATCAGTGACGATGGCTTGGGGTACTCTGAACCGCGAAATAACATGGTTGAACAAAAATTGCGCCGTGGTGTGACCGTCTTCTGACAATGTAGGCATCGCCTCGGCCCATTTCATGAAATAATAAACAACAACGATGATGTACCCATGCCCCCCGGCCGAGCGTGGGTTACAGGTCACATAATTGATGCCCCATGTGGAAAAAGGGCCGACGGTTACAACGAGGTGCAGTGGATCAGGGGGTGCACGCATCTTCCGTTGGTAAATCTGGCACTCATGACACGAACGGACAACAAGAATGCAATCCTTGAAAATGGAGGGCCAGAAATAGCCGACACGGAGGATTTTCTGTGTGGTGGCATATCCAGACATGTGATCGCCACATGCACCAGAGTGGCAGCCATTCAGAACTCTCTCTGCGTCTTCGAAAGTCAAACATCGACGAAGAATAGAAGCAACACCGAGATGGTACAGGGTGTCCCCAATGATGCGATATGGTTGGGCTGGATGTCGGATCCATCGACGAGCATCCTTAGAGGTCTTGGGACGGAAGGAGGATGGCTGCAAGTAGACAATAATATCCCCGTACCAGGGATCGACGTGCTAATGAGGAAGAGAGTTTCATCTGGAATGGAATCCTCTAACTGAGAGGAGGCAGCAGTGGATGGAAAAGAGCACAACATCTCAGCAAAGACAAGTGATTTCTTAGACTTGGCAGCAGTAAATTCCAAGTCAAACTCTTGGAGGATGACTATCCACTTCAAGTATTTTCCCCCCAGCAACTGGCGTGACAGAATATAGGTCATAGGGTTGCAATCGGAGATCACTGTCCTGGTACGCAGCAAGATGTAATGATGGAAGCGTTGAACAACACAAATAGCGGTGAGGGCCAACTTCTCAACATAAGCATATCGAGATTCTGTATCTAACAAATTGTGGCTAAGTTAATAGATAACGTGTTCATTGCCATCATCGTCATCCTAAACCAGAACCATACCGATGGTGGTGTCAGCAGTGGCCAAATACAACGTGTAATCGCGATGATAATTCAGAGGCCGCAACAAAGGGGCGGAAACCAGAAGGGTTTTAAGATGTGCAAAAGACTCCTCAGCTATGGCATCCCATCGAAATGGGGTGTTGCACTTGGGTAACCGCATGAAACCTTTTGCCACCTCGGCATAATTCGGGATAAATCGTCGTAAGAAATTTGCTTTACCCTGCAAACTCTGCAGTTGCCGCAAAGAAGCAGGGGGAGGAAGATTCAAAATGGCTTCGACTTTAAGGGGATCCAAGCGGATGCTCGCTCGGGAGACGATGAACCCGAGAAGTCGACCAGATTCAACGCAGAAGACACATTTATGTGGATTAAGTCGGATATTGTAGTGTCGACAGCGGAGAAACATCTCGCAGAGATGTGACAGATGGTCTTGGCACTTAGCCGAATGAGCGGGAAGGTCATCCAGATAAGGCTGTACGATGTGCCAGATATCATGAAAGGCGTAAGACATCACACATTGAAAAGTGGCATCGGCATTCTTGAGACCGAAAGGGAGCTTTTTATAAGCGAAAGTACCCCACGGACAGATAAAGGCCGTCTTGTGTTGATCAGCGGGCGCGATATTAATTTGGTTGTAGCCACAAAAGCCATCCATAAACGAATATATCTCACTCCCAGCACACTCATCAGTGAGCTGGTCAATGAAAGGTGTAATATTGCAATAATCGACACAGACACGAATAGTCCCGTGCTTTTTATCCACAGGGACAATGCTAGAGACCCAATCTGTGAGTGGGATAGGGTAAATGAAACTAGCTTTAAGAAGTTTTTCAACTTCTGCTTTGATAGCTGCAGCCTTGCGGGGGTGCACAGGGCGTAAACGTTGATGAACAGGTTTGGCTCCTCGATACATAGGTATCTCATGCACTACAATGTTTGGATCAATGCCGGGCATCTCTTTGTAAGACCATGCAAAGACGTCACAGAACTCGCGAAAAGGAGCTATATAGATTTGAATTTCCTCAGGAGTGCAAGTGACTCCTATATAGATGTTCTCGACAATCCCTGGTTTGACAAAGATGTCAATAGGTTGGGTCTGCGTAATGTTCCCCAAATTCCCTTCAGACGATACTTGATGGACCTGAATAGGCATCTGAAGAGGTTGTGAAGGGAGACACGAAGCAAACCGCTTGAGACAAGCCAACGTTTCCCGAAGGGTAGGGAGAAACGAGGAATGGTGATGAAGATTGAACCACAGGGGTTCCTCGAGAGACATGGCCTCCATGATGGCTTCGTCGGAAGGAAATATCTCCTTTAATGGATGCGAGGAGGCACATTCTCCAAGCCAAGGGGAATAGTCGTATGAGTCAAGAGCTCCGCTTAAAGAATCGGGTTCAGCAGGAGGGGCCGATACAGCAGCGATTTCGATGTAGTTGAGCTCGGTGGGACTCAACAACATCTCCTCGCCCCACAATCCTATCTGGTCGATGGGGGGAAGGACCCAGGGATCAGAACGAACCGAAATCATACTGATGGAGGCGAGGTTGGGAGGTGGGAGTGAGAAAACACCCATGAGGGCGGGATCTTTGAAGAGCCTGGCTCTGACACTCTCGAAAGGGATGGAGGTATGCTCCACGAAAGGCACATTTCCTTCAGAAGAAGAAGCGACGAAGGAGAGCTGGTCTACTGTGACAATTTTCCCTTGGTGAGGGAATCGGATGACACGGAAGAGGGATGAAGCCACGGCACGCATGGCATATGTCCAACTTCGGCCTAGAAGGAGGTTGTATGTAAGATTTGCGTCAACGACCTCAACTTCTACTTCAATGGTTTTCCCTTCTAAAGTGATCGGCAATCGTTGAAGAATACCATAGGGGTGAGATTCTCTCCCATCAAAGGCTTCCAATGTCGTGGGAGACTGGCTCAAAGTCGGAGACCCGATCGCTTTCCAACAAGTAATAGACATGATGCAAGTTGATGCGCCCTCATCAATAACTGTACGATGGATCGTTTTTGAATTGATGATGACTTGTATGAGAAAAGCGATCTGATGAGGCAGCCTTGGGACATGGCTCTCGAGATCAAAGGTGATCAAATCCGAATCTGCTGGATCGATGCCACCGATGGCCGATAGCAGGGACTTCCTCTAAGGGGGGCAGCTCTGGAGGACCTCTAAGGTGGACATAGCCGACGGAGCCTGCATTAAGTCCTCAATTATGCTGTAGTGTTGAGCATCACAAGCATTTGGGTTGTAAGATGATCTCCTGAGTACCCCTTTGGGAGGGGGTCGGATGGTCGTCTCAGTACTTGGTCTCTCGATATGGAGCGGACCAGAGCTGGACGAAGGAGCACTTGAGGGAACCTTGGGCTCCTTCCTGGCGGACGATGGATACTCCTTTGTTCGATTCGTTACATGAACAGGAATGGATCTAGCCATGAAGACTTGGGAACCAAAGGGAGAAGAAGACGAAGATGGATTAGCCACCATTTGAGTCTGTTGAGAGGGGAAAGGTTCTTTAAGAACCGCAGGAATCCCAGGGGCGCCTTTCAACAAATGACTAACCTCGGAGCACCTAGGGCAGTCTTTGGTGTAGTGATCATCATCACAAATGAGACAAGGATACTTGGGTTTGCGCTTAGCTCCTTCCTCAGATGGAGGTTTGGAGGAATCCTGTTTAGGTTGCTCAGACTTATTCTTTGCTTTCCCCTTTTTCTTTCCTTTTGAGGCCTTACTCACCATGGTGGACTGGACGGCGTTAACCTCAGAAGTACTTCCAGAATTTGAACCACCCTGAGAAGTGTTTTCGTTAGAAGCATTCGATTTTTGCTTCCCAGGGTTCGAGGATGATTTTTTGGACGACAGATTTACAGAGCCAATAACTCCATCAACAGATGGCTTTGGTGGAGCCTTGGATGTACCGAGTCTTGGGGAATCAGGCAAATACTCATATAAAGTACCTGACTGAGAATAAACTAAGTCAAGGTATTGAGCACGCGCGATAGCTTGCTCTTTAGTCACATAGGCTCCCATAGCAATGTCCCGTGCGATCTTAGGGAAAAAGGAAGTTGTAAACCAATCGGTGAGGAGTTGATCAGGAATCCAAAACTTGATCAACCGACGACGCCTTCTCCATTCATGTATATGGTCAGAGATGTGCGTAGTCGTGTCCTGCTTGAGAGATGTAAGGAGATGGGTCCCTGTCTCGTACCGAATGGGTAACTGAAAATGAGTAAGGAATGCCATTGCCAATGAATTAAAATCTTGAAAAGACCCACGGGTCAATTCAATATACCATTTAGCAGCGGAGCCGGTGAGAGTCCTTTGAAACAGGCGAAGCCGGACCGAATCATCAAGCCATGAATTGGACGAACACCAAAGATGATAAGTCATTACATGGGCTTGAGGATTCTCTCCGGCTTTGCCATCGAATTTGGGACAATCACCGAGTATCTTAGTTGGAACTGGTGGCCATTGTGTATTATGCAAAATAGGATCATTAGTTAACTTCGACATATCGGGCAGTTCCAACGTTGCTAGAAATGGTAGCTGCAGGTTGAAGGACATCTGCGGATATGAGGTAGGGCCAGAGTGCCATCCAGTGGCTGGTTGACCCCATTGACCTTGTCCGGATGGACCAGGTCCAAAAGGACCTTGTCCATAGGAACTTTGTCCATAAGGGTTATATACATAACTGGATGGTTGATTCTGGTTCTGCCCCCCAGCACCCCATTGGTTACCATACTGTCCTGCAGGAGCAACATTGGGTTGTTGATAATTTTGATAAGGGGTGGCTTGCGGCTATTGGTAATTTTGATAGGGGGCAAATTGATTTTGCACCTGGGGTTGCTGGTATCCGTACGGTTTCTGGGCTCCATATTGAGCCTAGGAGCTAGGTGGCATTTGATAAGAAGGTTGGGATTGGTACCCACCTTGTGGCTGGAGGCCAATTTGATTCTGGGGCTGGTAACCGAGTTGAGCTTGAGAAGCAGGAACCATCTACATGCCTGGTTGAGCCGCCCCAGAGAGATATCCTTGCGAAGACTGAGGTTGGGCCATCTGGCTGGAAGGTTGCCCTGGCTAGATCTGAGACGGACCTACTTGCTTAGAAGGTTGGACTTGCTGGGTGTTTGGTTGTCCTTGCGCAACCGAAGGTTGTCCTTGTAGACCAGATGGCTGACTAGGCTGAGCAGTGGGCTGGCCTTGCTTCATGTAAGGCTGGCCACCTTGCCCAGAAGGGTAGCCTTGCTGGTTTCCAGGTTGTCCTTGCTACGCATAAGGTTTTCCTGGATTCCCATAGGGTTGACCCAAAGGGTATCCCTGCTGGGGTCCAGGTTGTCCTTATTGAGCATAAGGTTGTCCCGGGTTTCCAGAAGGTTGCCCAAGATATGTATAAGACGGACCACCGGAGGCCGAAGGTTGTCCCTGGGAGGGTTGTCCTTGTGAGCCTCCAGGTTGCCCTAGATAGGTTTGGCCATAATACTGCTACCCATAGTTAGGCTGCGTGTAGGATGGCTGACCTTGGTGTGATGGTCCTTGATACGACTGCCTTTGATCCAGACAGAATTGGCCACCACCATAATCGGTGGTACCCCAAGTGACATTCAATGGAATGGTACCCTCCACAACAGGTTGAGCTGGCAAGGAGGTATACAAATAATGACCTATAGGGTCATAATAGGGGCCTTGCGCACCTAGATTTTGGATAGCATGCAAGTACTAAGAGTATGCCCCCCCTGCTGAAATGGCATCAGAAGAAGGCGGGGCACCGCTTGCGGGATGAACAACTCTGGCAGCATGTGTCGATTGACCACTACATACCAGACCACGGGATGGGCCGACAACAGTAGTTACGATGGAAGATGCCGTAACGACATTAGCAACTGGAGTCGACGATGCGACAAAAACAGTCGGATTGGTCAGAACTGATGTGACAGTGGTATGGTGAACTTGGGAAACAAAAGGTCCCGTAGTGGGAACAATGTTATTATCCCACATAGAAGAGGAACTTGCAGAGCCCATGGCATCCCTTAGAGATCTATAGCGCGTCGGCACTGTAATACCGAGAGGTGTAATAGTGTAGGGCATAGATATGACCGGGGATGTGGCCGGGATGGGAGTCTCAATACTCGACATAACGGGTGTTCCACTCGATACAGGAGATGTGTCTTCCATATTGGAAGAAGCCATCGGGGACGAAACACCAATAGGAGTAGAGGGAAAATCCTCTTCAGAAGGATCCCAAACAGGGTTCCAAAACAAATCGTAAAGCTTGTCCTCTGGAGCACGAGAGTTAAACAGTTGGACACTTGGAATAACAGGGAAAGTGTCACCACAAATCGGTGTCTCAGGAGCAGTAGAAGAAGGAGACCCTTGGTCACTCAGGACGGGAGACGGGATCGATGGATTCGCCAGGATGATCGAATCAAACAAAAATCCTAGACAAGCTAACGATAAAAGACCCTACTCAAAACTAGCGCAAAGAAGATCTAACAAGGTAAATGTAATCGTGGTCGAATAAATTTTTAAGACATTAGGACACAACTTGACCTTTTCATGTTTTAAGAGTCGCGAAAAGGACAAAAGATGACTCTAGTCGCCTTCGAATATTTAGTGAGCCCAAAGTGACAAATGCTCAAGAGAGCCTTTTCTTTTAAGGAGTCTGAAAAGGATCAAAAAGTGACTACTCTGGAGAAACTAGGCAAGGGGTTTACCAGACAATCCATAAAACTACATATACACCTTAGCAATCATATGAAAGCCAAGGACTTTCCGTACAACAGTCAATCTTCCCGAATGCTGTGTTCGGTGCGTTACGGGCTGTAAGGCGGTAGACATGGCTTCCTATGGATCAAGGATGATAACCTAGTGGAGTCTCCCCATATATACGCGACAGTACATGGGAGCACAAGTCCGTACTAGACCACAGTTGAGTCACACAATGAGGAATCACCCAACCTTAATGCGAGAACAAAAGTGACTAGGTTTAATGACACCGGAGCACGTCTCTAGCCTAGACCTCTAGAATGTGAGCGTTATGTCCCAATGTGTTTTTAAGTTCGTTCGGTTTATTTTAAAGTTGATCTTGAGTTAAGTTTCGGTTTTCAGGTCCTACCATATGTAATTTCTCAAAATCCCTAAATGCAATCTATATGCCAAACATGTCATTCCTTTCGATGAATGCTAATTAAAAAGAGTTAGAGAGCTTTCATGCAAACAAAACGATCACAAACAACAAAGAGTTTCCCTAATGCAGCTAATGCAAACCAATAAACTTTTCTTTAAGATTACTAACCCACTAATCAAAATGAAAAGTCCTAACTTTCATTAACTGTTTCAAAGGAAAAGACATTTTCTTTTTGAATAATGGAAAAATGCACTAAAGAGCTTTTGAGAAATAACACTAACAAATTCTAACCAATACACACACGTTCAGTTCCTCAAAACACAAATCAAACATCCAAAGAATTAGAAAGGTCTCAAAGACAACAATGAGCCGTGTGATCTAGGCTCAAAGTGAGACGAAGCGGAATTCAAGTGAAGACGAAGCAAATCACCTAAATAATGCAACGAAATGATTCATGACTACCAAACAAGTGTAAAGGAGCAAACAAGAGAGTCGACTGGACAAGAAAAGATCAAAACAACTTAGGAAGGCTCGATTCACAAGGCCACTAGATGCCCTAGGGCTAGAAATGCGAAATCGGTAGAAAAAAGCAAACACCCAAAGGGTAGCGATCGAAACCAGTCAAATCACACTCCAAGACACTCCAGTAATCTAATAAAGGTACTTAGGATGAAACCAAAGCTCAAAAAGTCAAGAACCAAGCAAACTTCAAAAGTTTACAGGTCTGGCGTGACTATCAGGCTGCAACTAGCGCCTTTTAGGATTGGCGCGGGTTGTCAATGTGCAACTTGCGCCAACTGGCGCGACTGTCACACTATAAACTAGCGCTAGTCGAGTTTGCTAAGGAAAAATAAAAACAAAAGAGCCAAGGATAAACCAGCAATACCTAAGTACTTTCAAGAGGCAAAAACAACACAAGTATCCAACCCAGAAAGCAAAACAAGCGAGAGAAACCAAGGAAACAACCAAGGAACAAGGCTAGTCCCAAGTCGTTCAGTTTGTAAACTAAACCGGAGATGGACTGAAGTAGTGTTGATCTACTTCGCTAATGCAAAGCAATAACGTTTCGAAGGCTATCTGGCCAGACTTCAGACTTCGTCTAATAGTTTACAAATCAAACAACAAGAGAAGATAAACAAACAAGGCAAAAGCCAACTCCCCAGCGGAGTCACCAAATTGTTGTGTAGGTAAATCCCCTCTGCGGACAAAGGCGATCCCACTAGCCTAACTGAGGTCTAGCAACAATCAAACAACGCTAACACGCAAGTTCCTAATTTCAAAATAGATGGCAATGATGAGAGCCTACCTCGAATCCAACGCTTATATCCGTGGAAGGGTCGTCGCTTTCATTCTTCCACTTCAGTTGGTCACAATCCTCACGATCCCTGTGAATAGACACCTGCACATGCAAAGAACAAGACAAATACAAGCATAGAATCCAAGAAATGCAACTATGTACAAGCATAGAATCCAAGAAATGCAACTATGTATCAGTCAGAAAGGATACAACTCAAACATCATAATAAAGACACATGAGTGGAACCATAATGATAGTCGTCTATTATTATTGATAAACAAAAGAGAATACAACCAAGTTCTGATGTCAAATCCTCCTTTGGTTGGGTGAATCAGCAACACATGCCTTGCAAAGCTTGTAAGGGATGGGAACAAGCCTCTCTCTCCTTGATTAATTGGACATGGATCTCCTCCTTAAAGATTTAGCCTCATAGGGATGAACAAGACCTCTTGCAAGATGATCTTAGCAATCCTCAGACTTTGGGAGCTTGAAAAGTAGAATTACTAACTAAGAATTACCAACTAGCTTGTCAAAGGGGAGAGAACAAGCTTATATAGAGGTGGGAGGAGTAGATATGACCATCCACTTGATTCATGGGATTGTCCTTATTATTAGGAAGCTTCCATGAGAGGTGGAGAACTACTTCCCTCCTTGGGAGATTCGAAGCCCAACTGAACCAATTCAAACTGGAAATAGTTCATGGATAAGGTGGAAGGAACCTTCGGAAGTTTGATTGTTAAAAACTTTACCCAACTGGGTTGGCGCTAGTGCGACTCTGAGACAGAGCGCCAGCTGGCGCGCCCTCTTTGGAGGATTTACCCCATTGGCGTGAGCAATACACTGTGGAACAACGCCAATGGAGAAAGGGCTACATTTTGGGTATTTTGTAGAAGGTGTCTTTAGGGCATATAGAGTACATACTTTAAGGGATACAAAGCAGGTGCTTTCAAGTCATGTCATTTCTCACAGGTCCCAGAATAGGTCCTCCAATGTACGAGAGAAGGGGTAATAGGGACGGTGACAAAATACTGTGTAACACACCATTTCATCATGGCGAGCAATTACCAAATAACCATAGATAAAATATGTAGCCCAATTGAAAACATCCTCACAGGATTTAAATAACTCATTTAGTAGATTGCTACACCAATTAAGTTTTTCACCATAATCAGAGGCTTTGGAAACAAAAATTACATCTAATGTGCACTCACCTCTAGTGTAATGGCACATCAACACCTCGACCACCTCGCTAAGTACCATATTTGGTAGTAAAGTAATCGTCACCTTTCTTCTTTACCCACATAGAGGTATTCTGGAAAGTGAAAGAAACATCTACACCACTAGCCAACAATCCTGTCAACCTATAAATATCACTAACATGTATAGGGTATTCCCAATCAAGCCATAAGTACCCTCCATGAAATTGACTGATAAGGAATCTTGTACACTTCATAGTTTCTTCAATGGTACCAAAAATGTGCAAGTTTTGTAGAGCCATCAACGTAGACCAATCCAATAGCTGAAAATATGCTTTAACACATGAAGAACCAATGCCCCCATAATTTGTTGAGGGTTCCATAAAAAAATCAGGCTTTAACACTGGAAAGAAGAAAGAATCATCCAAATCATTATCGACCAACAAAGCTTTCTAATACTTCCTGAGGGTGTCCTCCAGAGCCATAATGCGAGAATCTGAGAGACTTGGAGAGACAACGCGTTTAGAAAGACAAGTCATGGTTGAAGCTTGATGATTGTAGACAATATAAATGGAATGCCGAGAATGAGGTTGAGAGGTAGAAGGACTTGAAATAGGAGATAGGGTGAACAATTCGACTAACTAGACACTCACAATGAAGAAATCTAGAAATGACACGCACATTGTATATAAAACCTTGACATGACATGGAATGATTAGATTGTTAACTAATAAATCTTGTAACTTACCAAATTTGATTTAAATATAGATAATAATGATGACTAGGATGCAGAACTTGGGTATATGACATAAACAAATCGAAAAGTGGATTATAATTATGGCCACTTAATGGGGAATGATGACAAAGATGGAAAATGGACAATCAAAATATGTTAGATGGTATTACGGGAAATATTATAATAATAACTTGAAAATACCTTGATAATTATTATGGAATTTTACAAACAAGACACCTGGCACATGCTCCCCCCCAACCAAAATTAGTTGTAGTGGGTCGTGACTAAACTAAAATGACAAAATTGATGCAACTACAATTATTATTACAAAAGATAAACAAACAACTAACATGAATGACTTAATCCTACACCTAACTATGACCTCATTTCAGAGATCAACAATTACCTGAAAATTTATTAACGATAGTAGGGCTTCAGGTGTACACCATTCACCCATCCTAATAGAATAATTTCATCCAATTGCATTATTTTGACAAATCCTAGATTTCATATCTCCACAACAAGGAAAGTCCCCAACCAATGCATTTGTAATTTTCCCAGATGCCTCAAATATTTGTTGTCATAGAGAAAGACTTGATTGCGAATAGAAAATTACTTATTCTTTATGTGTTAATCATGCCAAGCCTTTTGTCCTTCCCTTTCAACAGTTTGATGAAAATCTTCCAAAAATATCTCTTCATCCAATTCCCATAACTCCTATAATCTCTATGTAATAGATTTGTCATTTTTCATTTTAATAGCTTGAACGATAAATATATTAGGCACAATAAACTCGTTAGTACTCCAACTTCATGACCATAAACAAACAAAGTATACTTACGCAACCACTTCATAATAGTACAATAGGCCCATATTGTATATGTAACACGTTCATCCCAATCATCCTTATTTCAATAACAAGTCTTAGTAAGCCCCTTCTCCAAGATTTTATTAAAAGGATCAACTGTACCATTTTCTTGCAGATGATATGGATTGCTCTTATGGTGCTAAATCATAAAGTTTTACAACAATGTGTCAACAATCTCATTAATGAAATGTAATCCCTAATTAGTTGTAAGACTCCTACAACACCCAAAGAGAGTAATGATATTCTAAAAGACAAACCATGCAATAGTATCATCAATACATTCCTTGACAACTACAACTTCATCCCAACACGTTAAATAATCAATAGCAGTAATAATATATTAGGCATGATAATTCTGTGTCAGGGGATTTATATGTCCCAAAAAATCAATGACCCATTATTCAAAGGCTTTAAGGGCCCAAACATGATGCAAACAAAGCTCATATCATTGGGACGACTGAACAAATTGCTGACAAATGTCACACCTTTTAGCATATCCTTTTGTATCTTTAAACATAGTAGATCACCAAAGTGTAGTTTGTAATACTTTTTGAGCAATTTCCTCCCCCGCTCAACATGACCTACTACAACACTAGAATGACACTCCCATGGAACAACTTCATTTTAATGATCTAAAAAACATCATCGTAGAATATGACCTAGTCCCATTTTGTATAGTTACCCTGCAATAAGCTAATAATCTACAGCCCGAACCACCATAAATTTTTTTTAGGTTGTTGTCTAATCATAAAGGCACTTACCAATGGTAAGGAACATGGTGATGTCTTTTAGATAATTAGGAACTGCTTCAACTTGAAATAAGTCTACATCAAGCAACTGGTCATCCACTAATCCTCCTACTTCACTGAACTCTAATTGAGAAATATGTCCAGGGCCCACATTAGACTGCCCAGGTTTTACAATAACTTCAAGTGTGAATTCCTGACGTAACAGAAGCCACATGCATATTCTTCCTTCCAAGACAGGTTTATTCACAAAGTATTTTAATGTAGAATAGTCAGTAAAGAATTTAAAAGGGCCTCTGAGTAGATAATGTCTAAATTTTCGTAAGGAATACACCATAGGAAGATCCTTTCTCTCGGGTTGTATAATTGTTTTCAGCCGTAAAGAGTTTTTTGCTAGCAAAATAGATAGGATGATCTAAATTACCTTCACCTGGATGAGCTAGAATGATACCCAATGCAATTCCAGAAGCATCTATATGTACATGGGATTCCTTGTTCCAATCTGGATAACCAATATCGGAGCACTGACAAGTTTTTCCTTCAAAGTATCAAATTCATTATCACATTCAACAATCCAAACAAAATGTTCTTCTTTCTTCAATAGTTTTTCCAAAGGGTCAGTGATCAAGGCATAGTTGTGAATAAATCAACGATAATAACCTATGTGCTCGAAAGCTAATCACAACAACTTTACATTGGTGTGCATCATCATATTCATAATTACTAAAACTTTAGTTGGATCTATGCAAAGTCCATCCATGTAAACAATGTGGTCAACCAAGTTACTAAAGGGAACAAAAAAATACACTTCTTCAAATTTAAGGAGATTTTCAATTGCTGACAACAATCAAACATCACCTGCAAGAGACTGGAATATTTAAAAAAAAGTATATATGGTCCATTCATCCATATAAACTTCCAAAAATTTATGAATATACTCTCAGAAGGTTGCAATAACAATTCCTGCGAAAATAGTTGGAGCATTATTGTGACTAAATGACATTCCACGATAGACATAAGAAACCCACTCAGCAGTAAACGTCGTCTTGTTCTTATCCTCTTTTCCAATGTGCACTTGGTGGTAACTTGAAAAACCATTTGTAAAGGAATAGGCTTCATTTCTAGCAATATTGTCACATACTTCATCACTAAAGGGAGTATGGAATATATCATGAACACATGCATTATTAAGGCTTTGATAATGCACACAAACCCAAATGTCATATGAATCCTTCTTATCTTGAATTACAATGGGACTCTTCCATTCGGCTTCATCAACAGGAAAAATGAGACCAAGTTCTAACATATTATCTATTTCCTTATTTACTTTCTCCTTTACTCTGGGATTGTTACACAACATTTTGTCGTTGTCCTTGTACTCCCCATCTACGATCCTAGAGGACCTCTATATTGTACCCAACATGCTTTCCTATCATGAAGAAACTCCCATTGTGTCCCTCTTCATGAGCAAAACAATTCCCTTTTGCATCATTTCCCAAAAATTTTCTGTCTATCCCAGTTTACAAGACCAACGCTAATGACCCATGTCCTTCTCACACCGATATGCAAGGATTACAATTGTCCCTAGCACTAATAGGATCGACTGAGCCCTTTCTCAGTTGCATCAATCATCTTTTGGAAAGTTTTTTAAATATGGAGCCGAAGCTTCTAGCTCTAGAAGCTTCGTAACGGAAGTCTGGTAAATGGTTAGGCTAGATGGAGTCGAGGAGGTCAGTTTGAGCTCCTTTCCCCTATTATGATGGAACTAATCCGAGAGATAAGGCCTTCTCCCATGAGAAGAGGAACCATCTCCCCTCCATCCAAGCTACATAAATCTCTCTTTTTCCCAAGCACAAGCTAGCTTGTAGCCCAAATTAAGTTTTGGTTGAAGTTTTGATTTTGGAGTAGTCGGCAAGCTACCCATAGTTTGTAGCTTTACAGTTTGTGTTTAAGGGATAATTGTGAGTTTGGTTTGGTGTGAAGACTAAAGGGAAGATCCTTGAGACTACCTTTGTTGAGGCTATCCATGAGATGCTAGCAGAAGTGTGTGGGAACCCGGATATGTCAGAGGAGAATAGCAACATCAAGACATTTGTTGTAACCTCTTCTTGAACTAATATAGATGCAACAATCAATTGATTTCCTACATGAAATTTCATCTCATATATTTATGGCTTAATGTTTCTTGACCTGTTAAGTAGGCTAAATGCAATTTGTATGTTATCACGTTTTTTGTTTGTTGTTGTTTACTTGTTTCAGGTGTTTGAAGGAAGGAAATGGAAGATAGTTGGAGTGAGGAAACAAGATTGTCACCAAGAAGAATAGCATACTAAGATGTAGGCCCTCTTATTTGATTCTAGCTTAAGGAAATCTTCCATAGATTGTTTGTTTGTGGCTAGACCCGCTCTCTCAGGCTAGAGGAATTGTTTGTGTCTGCACTTAGAATTTACCTACATCACAAATTGGTGACTCTGCTGGGGAACCAATCCTTCTGTTTGTTTATTTGTCATTTCATGGCTTTGTGTGAACTTTTCTAGTATCACCATTTCTCTCTAGTGTTCTTTTCTTTGCCTGGTTTACTACTCTGGGTTTGAAATTTACAGTAGCAATTCTGGTCTCATCCTTAGAAAAGTTTTTGGTTTTTCATTGCGTCCTCAGTCAGTGTGTTTATTTTCTTAACGGTCTCGTCTGTTAGCTTGAATTTCTCAAAAATAGTCACTTTGACCCCCCTCTAGTGGTTGTTTTCAGTTTGGCAGTCACGCCGATGCCTGTAGGCAAAGATTAGGGTTTTCCCTAGATCTCGACTAGTGTGTCTTTCTCTCTTGATTTCTGCCTCTAAGCTTGTTTAGGTTATGTTCTCCCTAACTAGAAAGGTTCATTAGCTTGGTTTGTGTCCTTGTTTTGTTTAGCCCACCCTCTGATGTGTTAAGTCTAGCCTTGTGTGAAGTTCTTTTTTATTTTTTCTTTGAATCCCTCGATCAATGCTACTTGTAGCCTTTCCAGTCATGTCGGTCAACCCATCAACGCTAGTTGTAGTCTAACCAGTCGTTCTAGTCATGTCGGTTGGTGCTAGTTGTTAGTTAGGTAGTTGTTTCGGTCTCTAAGTTAGGAAAAATCAGAATTTCTCCCATTCCAGTGGCAGTGTGGCTTGACCTCAGGCTCTCTTCTTCTGCCCAGAAATGACTATGATGCTTTGCTTGCTGGTTTTGATTGATTGATTGGATTGAAGTTTCATTGCTTGATTTTTTTAGTTTTTTGGATGGTTTCTATGACCCTAGGGCATCTAGGTAAATTACCATTCACTTGTTTGTTTACTCATTATGTCAAGTTTCTGATTTGCTGCTTCATTTAATCCTTCTTTCAGTCCCAATATTTTCATTGCTTCATTTTCAATTGAATGAGTGAAAGAGTCTTATTTTTTCTCTTATTTAAAGTGTCTCTTTTATTGTTTTAAGCATAGATTATATTTCTTGGTTTTTCGATTGAAGCATTTATGTGTTTTTGTGTTTGATTCAAGGAAAAAATTGCTTTTAGTTTCATTTATCATGCTTTGGATTTGATCGGTGCTTGTTTGTTCGGAATTGTGAAATTTTTCATTAAAGTTCTTTATGTGAAAGATTCATTTTGCATTTTATGAAAAGAAGAACATCATTCTAGTTTACTTAAGTGAAAATATTGCATTAGTAGCGTCATTGAGAAGCAATAATTGCATCATCATAAGCATTGGAAATGAAATAAAAATTATTTTGTTGATTAAGTGTATTTAGGACATATATTAATGAAAGATTTCATTCTTTGATCGTTGCATTGATTGTGTGTTCTCTGTCCCTCAATTAGTGTTAACTTTCATCCAGGACAAATATCTCTTTTCTCATATAGTTGCATGTAGGATTTTTTCTATATGACAGCAGTAGGTCCTTGTAATTGAAACCTAATTCCAGATCAATCGTTAAAATTTATCGAATTAACCTAAGGAAGAATTGAAACTTAACACTTACATTTAAAGGCCTAGGCTAGAGATGTGTTCTCACGTCTTAAAACCTAGTAGCGATCGCTCGCTTTGGCACTAGACAATGCTAACATGGACTTGTACTCCTCGTACCATCATGTATAAAGGGAGACCCCACTAGGTTTATGATCCTTTATCCATTGGATGTCAATTTTGCCACCTTGTAAACCTGATACACCAAACAAAGCATTCGGGGAGATTGCCTGCCCGTACTTCTCAGTTCGCCGAGAGGTATTTTGTAGTTCATGGTTACCTGGTAATCCTTATGCCTAGAGTACCCTGAGTAGTCATTTTTGATCTTTACTAACTCTTTAAATTTGAAAAGATCATAGAGCACTTTTCCTTTCGAGCTCATTAATTTCGAAAGTGACTAGAGTCACCTTTCGTCCTTTTCTCAACTCTTAAAATATGAAAAGGAAAAGTTTTGTTTCAGTGTCTTAAAATTAACTACCCATGAAATATTCTAGGTTAAAGTTATCTTCCTTAGTGTTTCTTTAAAAATTCGATTCCAATGGAAACATTCCTAGAGTCTACCAGTCAAGGTTTCCCGTCGGATGGGAATCCTGGTCATTTTCCTTCTTTTGGAAATGTTGGTGCTCCTTATATGGCAATGTTGTCCCCCCCTATGTTAACCATTGGTTTACCTGTCTAGTTATTTTCAACCTCAGTATCCTGAGTGTTCCAACTCCTGCCCCACCATCTCATTCATTTGAATCACATAAAGTTGATTCTAAGGTTGACCTCTCCCCTTATTCCCCTATTTCCAGTAACGAGGAGGCTAAGAAGAAGAAGAAGAAGAAGAAGACGAGGAAGAATAAGTCACATAAGCAAGAGGTCAATCGTGCAGTTGTTACTCCAAATGCATCTCCTGTAGAGAAACCTTCTGATCCTCCACGGAAGGTCAGATTCCCTTGCAAGCTATGTAAGGGTGACCATCTCCTTCGAGACTGTCCTGGCATTCCTAGAGTCTTAGAGGTATGGTCTCGATATCTGGATCGATCATGCCCATCGACCTCTAAACATCATGTCGATGCTACATCCTCAGTTAGCGATGGTAAAAAGTAAGGGAAGATTAGATTCCCCTATAGGTTATGTGAAGGGAAGCATATTCTTCACCTTTCTCCTCTTATGGATAAAGCTTCCAAAATTTTGGAAAACCTTATAGCTCCTCAACCCCAACTTCCTATTGGTTATCAAAGGCTTTCTTCTAACCCTCTCCTAGTTGGTAAAGATATTAAACTAGAGTCATCTCTTGCCCATCCTGCTCTTCCTGAGCATGACTCTCTTGTGTCTGTTCACGACCAACCATTGGTCGAAAAGAGTGTTGAATTGGCTTTGCCTCTAGTTTCTCACTTTGTTACGGAAGAGAGTGGTGATCATACTACTCATTTTCTTCTCATATCCTCAGATTCCCATGAAACAAAGAGTGACCCTCTCATCCCAGTTTTTTAGGAGAGTCCTCCTTCTTCTGTAGGGCATGGGGCCAATCATATGATACCCCCACCGAGTAGTTCTGTCGTTTCTTTTAATCGGAGCCAATTGACTGCATTCTGCCTTCCATCTTATGTTCCTTTCTAGATCACAGTATAAGCCTATAATATGGTAGTACATGGCACCATATTAGACGAAGGTGCATTTTTTAGCATGATGTCTTCTACTACTTGGCAAGCTTTGGGTTCCCCACAGATTGTGCATGTCCCCTAGAATCTATTGGATTTCAACAAAGGAACCAATTAACCCTTAAGGATCCTTCCAAAGTTCCCTATTACTTTGAGAGGAAAGACCGTCTATATACACGTGATGGTAGTCCAAGTTCCCTTAGATTTCAATCTTTTCCTTGAACGTGACTATGTTTATGTCATGGGAGCTCTTGTTTCTTTATTTTTCCATGTGGTTTGTTTTCTACATCAAGGGAGAATTGTGACCATTGATCAACTATCGTTCATTGGTCACCAGGCACATCCTTTGCAACCATCATCCCCTATCAGCTTGTGTTTACAAGCAATACCTTTCCCACCATAGTTCAACTATGTGGCTACCCATTTTGTCTCTGCATCTGTTGATGATCACATAGATGGTATTGTACATTATGTATTGGGGGCATTGGAACCCGATCTCTCTTTGGTACCCAATGACATGTATTCCTCCCAGAGCATGGTTCTTTCATCTAGTGAAGACCTCTTGGGAGCCATGTTCTCTTATGGGTCATGAACAGATGTCATGAGGGTAGTTCTTGGTCTTGTGTCAACCTCATTAAAACATGAGACAAGGGTCGTGAGGATACTTTTTGGTCTTGTGTCAAACTCATTAAGAAATGAAACAAGGATTCATGAGGATGGATCCTTTTCTTGTGTCAACCTCGTTAAAAAATGAAACAAAGTGTCAGAGCATAGTTTCTTGTCTTGTGTCAAGCTCATTAAAAAATGAAACAATGGTTTCAACGATATTTCTTTTATTGTGTCAACCTCATTAAATAATGAAAAAACTCCCTTTTTCAAATCTAGTCTTTGATTAAGATTTCGTAAAATCCCAATTGAGTCTTTCCTGGATCTCGAAAGTGAACCTTCATTCCATCCACCTAGCTGAATGCAATGAAGCTTGGGGAGCATGTACCTCGAATTGAGTCATTATGTTGGGGGCATGCAAACTTATCTCAAGCATAGTTTTTCATTGCAAGCTTGTGTAAACATGAAACTAAATCCAAGTAGAGTTCTCCATGGTTCAAGCTTGTGTAAAAATGAATCCATGTCCGATTCACATCTCGTGATTTCCATTTTAATCAATTGATTTCTGGTAGATAAGCCTTGGTTGTTTTATTCCATTGCCACCATCTCTTTGGCTGATCATATGCTTTCACTTGGTTGTCTTTTTCCTTTCCTGAGGAACTGTAGCAATGAGTGGTTTTATTAGCTAGCCTCATGACTGTTATATGTTTTGAGTAGTTCCTCCATTGCCGGAACCAGTTGCTACCAAGGAAGATTCACCTTTAAGCTCTTTTCTAACTTGTAAAAGATGAAAATATTTCTGAGTGTTTTTTCCTATTTTTGACTTGTTAAAGAGAATAAAAAAGGGGTGTCTGCTTTCAAGCTCTTTTTTGACTCTTAAAACATGAAAATATTGCTGAGCTCTTGTCGTTTTGAACTTGTTAAAGGTACTCCTTGACTGAAATGGTCAAGCGGTTCTCTCAAGTATTGTTTTCTACCTTTTCGGGCCCAAGAGACACAAATGTACGAAAATGGACTTTCTAGAGTTTTCTTTTTCATGTCTTTTTCAGACTCTCTAAACATGAAATAGATATCGATTTTTCCCTTTGTCGAACTCGTTAAACATTAAATGACATTGAACCTGTAATTATGATGAGATTGGGTTACTCATTCCTAGGGCTCGTAAAACTTACTAGGATGGATCCATCCGAAGGATGGACTTATATTACAAGCACATGCTATCCCCTTCAAGCTTGCGCAAAAAATAATTAGGGTAGCTGCCAGAAATGGTGGGGGGAGATTAGAAATCCTAGCAATCATGTCGACAACTCACTGTTGAACATGACACCCTCTGTTTCATGTCAAGTTGGGATATCCTTACTTCATCATTGACTTTCTTATGCTGGGCCATTCACTTTTCCTTCCATTTGATCTTTGTCATGTCATCATGACCACCGATCCCACAGATCCAAAAGTTGCCAAAATCCGGAATTTCGCCCCCGATATGTTCAAGAGTTAGTCCCTCTGTAGTTATTCTCTATACCATATGAAATCATTTGCATTTCTTTGTCTCACATCGATGATGTGGAATACATCATGGCCCTCCTTCGACACAGTCAGTTCCTATTAAATTCAACTCATTATCTAGGACGCTGGCCTAAATACTCCCTTCCAGTACTTTAGAGCTTGCATGCCATAACAGCAAGTTATTCTTAGTCGATGACAAGTTCACATCATTGGATTTCAATCAGGTGATTTCATGGGTGTTCAACTTCAGTTCTTTTATTCACATTCCGTGAACTGTGCTGCCAGTACCTTGAGAGCCATTATCATTATTGGTGGTTTCTCTCGTGCTTGTTAATGGTACACATCATTGACTGGTAATCAAGTGACTTCTTAGCATGTTCGACTTCAACACATTCATTCACGTGTTAGGATTTGTTCTTTGATCAGGTCGTTTGGAGTGCAAGGCCCTGGGCTAAGATTACACAAGTCTAGGTTACGAGGCGATGTGACATGGTCGTGTCAATATGCATGTCTCTTTCATATGGATGGATATGACCATTCCATGATTCATTATATGTGATCCTTCTAATTATTGGGTAGTTGTGACCATACCTTGGTTTCGTTATGATCCTTAATGCTAGATGGTTGTGCCCATGCCTTGGATCCATTTACATGATCATTCTCTGGATGGATGTGTCCATACCACGATTCATATATTATTATTCAGAGTTTTTAGTGATGTATATGTATCTATGCTTTCTTGCAGGTTTTTCGATGATGGACTCCAATTCCCCGCTTCCACTTATTAAGTATTTCACCCCTCTCTCTAGCTTGACCTTCACGCTTTAGGGGGCATCTATTACACAACATTTTGTCACTATCCCTATACTCCTTGTCTACGATCCTAGAGGACCTCTATGGTGTACCCGACATGCTTTCCTATCATGAAGAAACTCCCATTATGTCCTTCTTCATGAGCAGAACAATTCCCTTTTGCATCGTTTCCCAAAAATATTCTATTTATCCCAGTTTACAAGACCAACTCTAATGACCCATGTCCTCCTCATGTCGATATGCAAGGATTACAACTATCCCTATCACTGATTGGATTGATTGAGCCCTTTATTAGTTGCACCGATAATCTTTTGGAAAGTTTTTTAAATATGGAGCCAAAGCTTCTAGCTCTAGAAGCTTCACAATGGAAGTCTGGTAAATGGTTAGGCTAGATGGAGTCGAGGAGGTCAGTTTGGGCTCCTTTCCCCTATTAGGATGAAACTAATCTGAGAGATAAGGCCTTCTCCCGTGAGAAGAGGAACCATCTCCCCTCCATCCAAGCTATATAAACCTCTCTTTTTCCCTAGCACAAGCTAGCTTGTAGTCCAAATTAAGTTCTGGTTGAAGTTTTGATTTTGGAGTAGTCAGCAAGCTAACCATAATTTGTAGCTTTATAGTTTGTGTTTAAGGGAGAATTGTGAGTTTGGTTTGGTGTGAAGACTAAAGGGAAGAGCCTTGAGACTACCTTTGTTGAGGCTATCCATGAGATGCTAGTAGAAGTTTGTGGGAACTTGGATAAGTTGGAGGAGAACAACAACGTCAAGACATCAGTTGTAACCTCTTCTTGAACTAATTAAGATGCAACTATCAATTGATTTCCTACATGAAATGTCATCTCACATATTTATGGTGTTAGTGTCATTATCTTCATCCCTCCATCAGTGATCAAATTTCTCTTTTTGCATGCATTTTAGGTGTCCCGTCCAATCAGCTGCATTCCATTAGGTCATGGATCAACTGATAGTAGTGGTTCATTGTCAATTTCCCTCATGTCATTTACCTACTGGCCTATTTTCACATGTTCAGGTCATTTACAGTAATTTTTTGTCATTACATTTGCCAAAATCATTTTTATGGTTTTAGGTCTCATTAGGTCTAGGGTTTGTCACCATGGTCAGCAAAAAACTCAATAAAGGGTCAGCAGGCACATGAGGGGGTCTAATAAGTTCAAAAAATCAAAATTTCAATGATGATATGCTCAACAAGTGGTTTTTACCTCAAAACTCTGTTTTGAGGTAAAATAGACTTTTTATTTATATGTACAAATTTTTTATGTAATCTCAATATTTTCTATATGTAATAAGTTCAAAGCTACTGCCCTTGCTCACCTTGCCAACTCCAGCCACTGCAGATAAAAACACAAGCATCAATGCATCAGTTTACCAAATGATTAAGAAAAGTCAATTTCAATGGAAAAACAGAGCCCAAGACCAAAAGTGACTTTGACATTAGAAAATTAGGTTTGAGAATAAGTAAAAATTTTAAGTCATCCATACTTAAAGTGAAAGGAGTGCCATTTGTCATTTCATTGTGAAAAATACCCTTGGAGAGCAAAAATCACAATTTGGAGCAAAGGAAATAAAAAAACCCTGTTTTTCAAGCAACTTGGCCTGGCGCTACGCATCAGAGGTAGTGCACTGCACATCAGGCTAGCTAAATCACTCCAAATCATGCCATAAACCTCAAAATTGCTACATTTGCATGCTACAAGTAAGTTAACATCATCCCAAAGCTGAATTTGAGGTCAAACTTGTGTTCTTCATAAATCTTGCATGTGGAAAATGAAACCCTAGCTTGTCATCACTGTTTTCCATTTCATTGTGCAATTTTCATTCCATCATCACAAAAAACATTATTAAACCCTTTTCACTCTTTTATTACCCTAAAAACACTTCATCTATCCCATTTTCCCATATCCCACTCCCCTAAAACAACTAATTCCCTCACCAAACCCTAAATCCCTCACTAAACCCTAGTTTTCCAAAACTAATCCCTTCATTCCCCAATTCCATTTCCCAAGAGTAAAATCTCTTCATACTCATCACCATTGTCCTCCTTCATTACCATTTTTCACCATACCTTCATCACATCATCTTCCTAAGACAACACTAAGCATCATGGCAAGAAACAGTGACTCAAGCTATGAAGAAGAAACACAAAGTGACAGTTCAAGGGAAAGGAATGTACAGCCTAGGAGACCTCATAAGGGTGGGAAAATAATCAGAGAGGAGCCTATTAGCATTGTTGAACTTCTTGCTTGTCCCCTTGCCACCACTTGTTTCAGATACCAATCTTGCTTTGATTTTTGTGAGATGGTTGAGAGGGTTAAGTATCATTATGAATTAGCTAGGCAATTTGTCATCAACATGGAGGACAATATGGTACAGCTTGCTGGCATCAATTTCACTCTTTCACCAGCCATTATTGCAGAAGCAACTAGGATGCCAGATGTGGGGAAAAGATGGAACAAAAGACAGAATATCAACAAACAAAAATATGAACCCTACATTAAAGCCAAATATCATAGTAAATTGGGCAGGGTGTTTCCTTTTAAGTTTTTGAGGGACTGGTGTGTTCCACTAATGAAACTCATCATTAAATACTTCACATGTGAGGGAAGGTTCTCCAGACTCTATGCCTATCATATCAGATTGCTTATGCATTTTACCAGGGTTAGAATGATCAGTATTCCATACTTCATTTGCAAAAACATAGAGAGGATGACTGTGCTTGCAAAGAGAAAAACATACCCACAACAGCTTAATAGCTGTCATCAATATTATTGTTGTGCATCAACTCACTCAGTTGGGAGTGCCATGGGAAACCTTCATTACCTATGATATTTTCAAGGGGCCAAAATTTTTTGTAGAACCTCAAGAGTAAGGTGGACCTTCTAGGCAACAAAGAGAGCATGAAAGAAAAACTAAAGAGGCTCACATTCATGTATTTATAAATTATGAAGAGGGCACAAGAAGACTTTTTGCAGCTCCCAAATGAGTATTATCTCCACTAGGGGTGGAAGGGGTCTCGTTCTCTTCACTGGACAACAGGAAAATGCTATCTTCACCTGGGGTGAAAGGGGCTTTGCCTTCTTCTTCAGCAGAACAAGTACAGGACAGAGGAAAGCAACCATTCAATGATGAAGGGCCTTCTGAAGGCCAAGACCGGGATTTTATTTTGGTTGAGGAAGAGGACACTGATTTGGGCTCCCAAATCTCAAGAATCAAGGATGTGATTATCAAGGAGAAAGAAGTCGAGATCCAAGCCTTGTCACTTGACATTGAGAGGGCTAAATGGATCATTAATTACCTTGAGCAACAAAACAAGAAATTGGAGGACAAACAAACAATTATGGAGCTACAAACCATAAGGGAAAACCGACAAGTGGCAAAAAGAAGGAAAATCACGTTGACTTCACTAGAGCAAGAAATAGAGGTTGACCGAGACTCATGGTTGGAAAGAGTGAATATCCACCTTGAGAAGCTTCTTGATAAGTCTAATAAGGAGAAGAACATGTTGCACCACATGGGCTATCACTATTTGGCCCAGAACAAAATTTACAAGACAAGGATAAGAAGCCTAAAAGCCAAGTTAAGGAGAGATTTAAAAGCCAAAAACGAGCAAGATAAACTTAAAATCTTGGTTGAAGCTTCCTTGGCTTAGAAAAGTAATTGATAAGCTTGTCTCTTGCCAATTTTGAATCATTTTGGAGAAATTTTTGTCATTTCATAAATTTTAATTGCAAAACACAGGAAATTTCCTCTGATGCGCAGCGCCAACATTGAGCCGGTTGGGAATTTTGCAAAATGGCTTACATTTTTTGATTCCTCATAAAAAATTACTAAAACCCAGAAAGTTTCATGAACTTTGGAGGAGATATGGGTCACCTAAAAGGCAAAAAACACCTCAAAAATGCCCTCTCTGCCATTTTTTGGACCCGCAGGAAGCAGTCTTGGGAGAACTGAGTTTTGAAGGGGAATATGGACACCAAATCCAAAAATTCCAATTGACCTAGAAAATAGATAGACATATATTTCCAACAAGCCATCTTGGAGCTAATTTGGTGAAGGGGAAGGCATTCAAACTCAGATTGTAAGTGGCGTTGTGCATCAAGTTAATGGCACCGTGCATCAGGCAAAATTTTGCCAATTTTGCTCAAAAACTCATATTTTCGCCTAGTTTTCTACCATTTTGACTTTTTCTTCTCTCATGGTCAAATTCATGATGTAATATGATGTAAATTAATGTACTATGATGTAAAAATGATGAAACATGACTTAAGGAGGTAGATACATCAGTTTTAGGTGGTTTTGAGCTGAATGAATCAGTTTCCATAGTTTTAGAGGCAAGTTGTTCCACTGCTTATTTTTTAGTTCCTAGTTTAGGTCTTGTTGAAATAGCTCCTTGAATCATGGATTTGACCCCTGATGGCTAGAATAGGTGGTTTGATGCCTATATCTTGTACTTTCTTAGTCATTTGTGAAGGTTGGACTCTTGTGGATGCATTGAGCACTATTGTACATCACTTCTACAATTTGGCAAGGAAATAAATCATGGTTTTGCAGCATTTTGTGGGATTATTGTGGTACTTTGAATTAGCATTGTTTTATTCTCTGTAATTCAATTGATCTTATGTTTATGTGTGCCATCATCTCTCTTATTCTGCATAACTAAATGAATCAAGTGTAAAAGGTAGAATCCACTGGTGTTTTAGTGCTCTGCCTTGGGGTTTATTTAGTTTACATGTTTTCTAATGTCTGAAGAGGACTCATGACACTTGCATGCCCTCTCCAGCTTCTCACCAGTCTTTAAACTCACCATTACACTCATTTCAAAGTGCTAAAACACTTCCCTACCTCGCCCCATAGAAACCTCTGCAAATTCGTGTTGATTTCCCGGACCCAAAGCTGCCTTCCCCATCTGATCCAGCAACCAACCTTTCAGCAAGCATACCTAGCCTAAAAGTAGTATTCATATCAGTCATCTCAAGCCTTACTTGCCATATTTTCTTTGAAATTGACAAGGAGAGAGCCCTCTCCCGACCTAGTAGGGCTAGTTACCAGGTTAAGCATGGTTTGATGTTACCCTAGACCTACCTTTCTCAGCCTGAGGTAGATTTAGGCCCTAACATATGGCTTAATGTTTCTTGACTTGTTAAGTAGGGTAAATGCAATTTGTATGTTATCACGTTTGTTGTTTGCTATTGTTTACCTATTTCAGGTGTTCGAAGGAAGGAAATGGAAGATAGCTAGGGCGAGGAAGCAAGATCGTCACCAAGCAGAATAGTGTACTAATAGGTTGGCCCTCTTATTTGATTCTAGCTTAAGGGATCTTCCATAGATTGTTTGTTTGTGGCTATACCCGCTCTCTTGGGCTAGAGGAATTATTTGTGTCCGCACTTAGAATTTACCTACATCACAGGGATTCCATATATAAGGTCATTATTTAACTGGACTTTCGTCTGACTTCAGAACAATTTTCATTTCTCTGAAGTCTCCCTTAATCCCCTTGAGTTCTGCAATGGAGGGAGGAAAAAGATCTTCATATTATTTTACCAAGTCAAAAGTTTCTTCTGTAGTCTTCTCATCCCAATAGTCACCAATAGAAGCTAGTTTAGGTTTCTCCTTAGTGTCGATATTATGTTTCTACAACTCCAATGGCTTTAGATGTAGAGCATCTTTAAAAGGATCATCATTTATATTTTGCTCCCCTTCAGACTCTTTGAAAGTTAAGTGCCTAAATTCTTCTAAATCATCATCATTAGGATCTCGATTCACCTTTCTGTAGGAAACAACTTCGTGAAACCCTGATTCATAGATATGCTCAAAGATATCTTGGTCCGTATGGTCCTCAATAGGATTCCCTGTAGGGAACAAGACTTTTTTAATTGCTTTCAAATCTCCCGTAATCTTCTGATCCTCATCCAAGAAGGAAAAACCATTGGAAAACTAGCCTACCATTAGTTCCCATGAAATTTCTTGTCTTTTCATATCCTCCTTTAGATACCAGGATTGTGAGAATGTTCCCAGAGTATGAACAATCTGGTGTGTCAACAAACTTTGTAATTCTGAATATGTTTCTACGAACTAGTGTATCCCTCATATTTAATAGTTTTATTCGTATAATTGTTTAGGGTGCCAAATTTATATAGAAAGGCATACTTGACTAAATCCCACTCTTGAAGATGAGTATGGTGAACTACCCACCACCATGCTGGTGTTTCTTGAAGAGAAACATCCAACAATGGAATATTTTGTGTTTTTTCAAATTTTGGGTAATTTTTATCAATAAAATTAACAGTAGAGCTTATATTATTAAAATTAGGAAAATATTGTACCTCAGTACCAATATAGTAGGGAAAACGAACACTTTCACACCATGTAGAATGTAAGTCATGATCTTCTTACTACCAATCATCCCACACAACATCCAAACCAACATCTATGCTTTGAATGCTCCTTCAGCTAATAGAACCATCAACTATAGGATTAATATAATATTCTATTTTTCTAGTGATGATTTAATATATATAATCCAAAATATTAGGTTCTTCTATGTCATCTATAGGTTATGCAAATATGGGACCTATTAGCTTTGCTATATTACATCAATTTTCTAAAGTTGTAGGCACACTTGGTTCGTGCTCGTGCTCAAAGAAGGCCTATAATGGTTACCCTCACCTTCTCATTTACCTCTTTCACCCTCCCTTCATTTACATTTCCTACACTTTTGTTAAAATTTACATAAAATCTATTGTCCTAAAGCCCTGAGCGCTTAAACCCATACCCCCCATAAACCCGCACCCATACGGCCGTGCGCCTTCACAAGCCCTTCACCCGTCATCTCAGCTATTAACTCTTGACCCCAATCCAATGGTCCCCCGTCACATCCGACGATAACACCTACGCAATCAAATATCCACTGTCTGATCGTCTCCGCTACAATCGGATGGCGTAAACTCTCCCCGTGCCCTCAAACTATTGGGGTGATAACGCATGATGAGAAGCAGTTTTGTCCTTTCCCTACCGCCATGCATCACACTCTGAATGGAATTGCACGTCGCTGTCCTTTTACCGCCTTGTGTCCGAAAGCAGTGCAACCAAAATAGCCTACCGCTTACCCTCGCGTTTCCACTCGATAACTCCCGCATGTCTCCTCCGCCCGATAGCCATAGGATTTGTATGCCCGAAATCCAATGGTTCACGATCACCCCACTCCCATATCTCCCGATACTCTCTGCCAAGTAATCCCCACCATCTATCCTCTTGATCTGATGGTTGATCTTCATCCTCCATTCGACCTATCTATCCGCCATGCAGTACACGTCCATGAACTATTTTGTGCTCCCGAAGGATGAAGGTGGCCAGTCTACCAGTACTAGGTGCATTTCCTCCTCAACAACCGCATTCAACAGACAGTATGGCTGAGAAGGAAAAGGACCGAGCTCGAGTAGATAATTGCATTAAACAGTTATGGGATTTCATCCTATACGACACCTCCAGCCACCCGAGAAGGACAGCAGAGCAACTGAAGGGGTCAGATTCATCCACTGAAGCAAGAAAATGCACCAGAGACTCCATGAAGCAGTTAAAGTGGTTGGTGGTCAATTACGACCCCTTCATACTTAGAACAATCGAGTGCCTTTGTAATGAAACTCTATATACCCAGGAACAAGAGGTAATCAGGGTTGATGGTTGATGTTTTGATTTAAGGTTCAACTTCTGGAGACTGTAACTATTTTGATACTTGCAGCATCTCATCTTCATTTTAAACTAATACAAGCTTCTTTTGCTATTAATTTCTCACTTTTCATGCTTCTTCTTTTCCAAGCTATGCTTGATATGCTGTATTCCTGAACTCTTGATGTTTAGCGTTAGAGTAGCTGTCATCCTATGTGTGTGTTAAAGTCTTGCATGTATCAGTGAATGAGTTATTTAGGTTTCTATTCACCTAGTGCCAGAGAGATGTCATCATGTCTGTGCATTAAGGAATTAGATTTGCATACTTCTTTACTGGTTGTAGTTGGCCATCACATGGTCATGTGCATCTACTGGTGTGGTTAGTATTCTCCATATTCACCCAATCCTTAAACTATGAGTAATTGGTGGTCTAAGGCCTTGTAGTCTGGGGGTGTTCATGCATGTATAGAGTCAAGCAAAATAGAAGTGGTTATCTGGCTTGAAAAAGCATCATTCCTTCCATTCATCCATTTGCAACAATAAGTTGAACTTGTAATGTTCCTAAGCATCTTCGAACTACAACCTAGGAAATTTTCTTGGGGTGATAACATTGATTGGCGCCATTGCTAGGGAGAGGAGATTGAAGCTTAGCTTCCCTGGGAAAATGACACAGCTCCAGCTTTGATGATAGACAAAGTCTGGACACATTTTTGGTTGTAATCATCTATCTGGCGACTCTACTGGAGGACCAACCTAGTGGCGACTCCACATCATAGTTCTGGCTCAGTTTGTGAGGCATACCTGAAGAAATCCTCAGAAACCACCAGCTGACCCAGTGCCTGACCCTGAGAAGATTGCTAAGCAAAGGAAAACATCATAGAAAGGAGCATCAGGATCAGGCAAGTCTAAGAAATCTTATGTATCTCTGCAAGAGAAGATTATAGCTAAGAATACACAATTTGAAGATTTAGAGCCTAGCATTATTAGAGAAGAAATACATGCAGAGATTCATAGCGCTCCTTGTTCATTAAGTTCCCCTTTGGATCTCAGTCCAAAGAAAGCCTCCCATACAGTCCATCATTTTCCTTCATTCCTATCACCTATTTCATTGCTTCCTACCATCCAATCTGCCAGTATCCTTCCATCTATCCCAGTCATGGCAGGCCAGCAAGCACCCACAAAGATGGAAAGAATCATAGCTGCTAGGTATGGACCCTTGGTCTTGCCCATTCCTTTGAATGCCATGCCTGCAGAAGAGTATTAGAAATACATGCCTAAATTCACTGGTACAGAGGGAGTAACATCTGAAGAGCACCTTGATTCTTTTTATAGTTATGATGATAACCTAGATATCAGTGAAGATGATGTGTGGATGAGAGTGTTTGTCTAGAGCCTTCATGGAGAGGCTAGAAAGTGGTTCAGAGAATTGACCCCTAGGTCCATAGCAAACATTGAAGCATTAGATGATGTATTTTTGAAGCATTGGGGAGATAAAAAAGACTTGCAATATTACCATACTGAGTTTGGTAACCTGAAGAGGGTAAATGGGGAATCATTGTCTGATTTCAATAAACGGTTCAATTGTATGTATAGTAAGATACCAACTGAAGTAAAGCCAACCCCCACCTTTGCCAAACTCACTTATGCCAATTCTTTTGACTTCGATTTCTGCCTGCTATTGAGAGAAAGAAGATGTGCCCTCTAGCTAAAATGCAAGATGCAACCCTTGAGGTGGAATCCAATATCATGGCTGCAGAAAAGCTCAAGAGTCATGCCGATAGAAGGATACAGAGAGGTGAGGATTCTTCTTCCTCTACTTCATCTTCAGAACCTAAATTAGACAAGATGACTAAGATGACAGAGTCATTAGCTGCTGAAATATCTAAGCTGGAGGTTGAGCAGAGCTCAGGAAAGACAAGGCTTCCAAACACATTTTCTCCAAGAAACCAAAATCCATTCAAACGAGAAAATGAACAATTGAAAATCATTCAGAGGGGTAAAGAAGCAAATGAAGAACAAAAGGTTAAAGCTCCTTTCCAAAACGTAGTCATGGAGGAAGAGCAATTTCAAGAAGAGAATGAAATTCATTGCATGGAAGATAAAGGCAGTGCTTCCTTTTTGACATTGGCTGCCTAAGAAGAATCATTGCTGTAGGACCAAACCAGTCAAAAGCGGGATAGAGAAGTTGTTTTGCAGACTGATGAGCAGCAAAGATACAAACTAAGGTCAAAGGAAAACAATGTCAAGGAAAATCCTGCCCAAAAAGTTGTTGTCCCAATAGAGCAATAGAAAATCAGATAGAAAAGACCAGCATCTGACCCAGTCATCCTAAAAGCACCAGCTCAAGAGGTAAGAGGTCCTGACATATCCCCTTCCCCTTTTAGCTTGGAATCGGAAGTCCAGAAATTAAAAATATTTGTGCCTCTGATGGAAATTGCAAAGAGTGAAGTTTTTAGAAAGCCTATTCTTGATGCTCTTGAGCTGAAAGCCATACAAGCCCCCAATGACTATGTCAATTTGCAAGATGATAAGCCTGTAGTTGTGCTTAGTCCAATGACTAAACCTACTGATGATCATTCTCCATCATTTTATGTCTCCTTGGCCATTCATGACAAAATCCTCCACAATTGCTTGCTAGACATAGGGGCCAACCACAATTTGATGCCCAAAACTTTCATGAAAGAGTTAGGCCTTGATATCACCAGACCATATCATGATATATTCTCCTTTGATCCCAAAAAGGTCAAATGTCTGGGATTAGTCAAATATTTAGCTATTACCCTAGCTAAGCTGCCCATGAAGAGTATGATGATGGACATTGTGGTAGCAGATGTCCCTCCTAAGTTTGGCATGCTGTTGTCTAGAGGATGGATTAAGAGACTAGGTGGGACATTACAGAATGATTTATCTTATGCCAATGTCCCAGTTTTTGGAGGAGAAAGAAGGATATTGTATAGAGAAGCACAACTGGCCTACATCATCAGTGATGAGAAGAATCCTTCCATTCATCCTATCTACGCTGTGGACATCAACTTTGGAGCATGTATTCTCCAAATTGAAGAATCCCAGAAGGCCTTATTGCAGCTAAAGAAACCAGTCAATCAGGTCGAGGGAGAGCAAGGAAGTCAAGTTTGGGAGATGTTCTTTGATGGAGCATGTTCCAGGGAGGTTGCAGGAGCAGAGGTGGTACTAATATCTCCAAAACAAGAAAGCGCACATCTGTCTTTTAAGTTGGCTTTCCAAGTCACTAACAATATAATAGAGTATGAGGCTCTGATATTGGGTCTTAACGCAACAAAAGGCAGAGGAATCAGAAACATAAAGGTGTTTGGAGATGTTGATCTTATCATTCAGCAAGTGAACAAAACGTTTCAAGCAAAGCACCCAAGTCTGAAAGCATATAGAGATGAGGTATGGAGACTTAAAGATTCCTTTGATTACTTTTATATCTCATACATCCCTAGAGTTAAAAATCAGCTTGCTGATTCCCTTGATGTGTCTGCTAGCATCTTTATCCCTCCCATGCCTCCCAGACTTGTTTATGAAGTTCAAATGAAGTATAGACCATCCTTGCCTGATAATGTCCAGCATTGGAAAGTTTTTTGAAGATGATGATGAAGTGAATAGGTTTCTACAAGTCATTGATGAATTCTCCGAATTGGAAATTGATCAAGAGAATGAAGCCTTGGAAGAAAGTCCCCAATCCCAGCTTAGAAACAAAATTGGTAAAGATAGCATTGTCCAACTGCCCAACAATCAGATAGATAAGGGTCTAGTCCCTTTAGAAAGGTTGTTTGACCAGAATGATGTGCCTTATAAGGCTGCCCAAAGAGAAGACCAATCTATAGTCTGTAAGCATAATATAGGGAATCCAGATCAGCCAAGATATGTAAATCTATCCACCCATCTATTTGCTACCCAAAGTTCTGAGTACTACAATTTAATGAAGCAAATTGCTGATATCTTTGCCTGGGAATATAGTGACTTGAAGACATATGACAAAAAGATCATCCACCACAAAATCCCTTTAGAGAAAGACACCATCCCTTTCAAGCAGAAGCTGAGGCCCATAAATCCCTTGCTCCTTCCCCTAGTTGAAAAAGAAATAAAGAAGTTACTGGCTGCCAAAATCATAGTCCTTCTTAGATATTCAAAATGGGTAGCTAATTTGGTGGTGGTGAGGAAGAAAAGTGGAGAAATCAGGCTCTGTGTTGATTTAAAAAACTTAAACAAATGCTCTAAGAAAGACAATTATCCTCTACCCAAGATGGAGCATTTGCTGCAGAAGGTCTCAGGGTCCAAAGTGATGTCTTTCCTAGATGGATTTTCAGGGTATAACCACGTTGTTGTACATCCAGATGACCAAGAGAAGACTGCATTCACCACTCCTTTGGGCACTTTTATGCACTCTAAGATTCCTTTTGGGTTGATGAATGTTGGAGCCACCTTTCAAAGAGCTATGGATATAGCATTTGTAGGAGAAAAGGATAATTTTGTCCTTATCTACCTAGATGATATAACAGTGTACTCCAGTAGCCATCATGACCATTTGCAGCATTTGAAGAAAGTGTTCCTGAAGTGCAGAAAGTTTGGGATTTCAGTCAATCCTAAAAAGTCACAGTTTTCTTTAGAGGAAGGCAAGTTTTTAGGACATGTTGTTTCTGCTGCAAGTGTCCAGATTGACCCAGAAAGAGTAAGAGAAATATAGACCTTATCTGTCCCGAGATCAAAGAAGGATATCCAGTCCTTTCTAGGCAAAAAAAATTTGTGAGGAGGTTTATCCCCAATTTTGCAAAACTTGTGAAGCATATTACCTTCATGTCGAAAAAGGGATTAGAGATCAAATGGATTGATGCAGCAAGAAGATCCTTTGAGTCCATTAAGAAAGCTATTATGGAAGCTCCTACTCTAAGCAGTCCAGATTACAGCAAGGAGTTCCATATATTTTCATTTGTCTCTGATGATACCCTTGTAGTAGTTTTATTGCAAGCAGATGAAGAAGGTTCAGAGCATCCAGTGGCATTTTCATCAAAACCTTAATGGATGTCGAGCTGAGGTATGATATCATTGAGAAACAAGCATATGCTCTTATAAAATCTTTGAAAGCCTTCAGAATTTACATTCTGCATTCCATGATAATTGTGTCTATACCTTCTACTTTAATTAAAGATGTCCTAACGCAGCCTAATGCTGATGGACGAAGGGCTAAATGGATTGCAAAGTTGATTGAATTCAATATAGAACTGAAGCCCACCAAGCTAGTCAGAGGTCGGGGCTTTGCTAGACTAATAGCTGAAGAAAATTGCAGAACGCTGGACATAAATCCCATAAGCACAATTTCAGGAAATGGTTAGATAGAAGGAGAAACAGCTAAACCAGGGGAAAAATCAGTCATTGATAGAAAATCTAGCTTCTTGTGGATGGTATGTTGCAATAGTTCAATTTTTACTGAAGCTAGAATTTCCTCCAGACCTTAGTCTAAGCCAAGCTAGAATTGTTAAGCTCAAGGCAACTAGATACTGCATTCAGGAAAATCTACTCTATTGGAGGGACCACTTTGGAATTCTCCTGAGGTGTCTGAACAAAGAACAATCCATGGAAGTGATGTAGCGGTTTCATTCCAGCCTATGTGGAGGGCATCATTATTGGAAAACTACAGATGACCAGATCCTCAGAGTTGGGTACTATTGGCCCACCTTATTTTCTGATGTCTTCTTATTTGTTAAATCTTGTGATAGGTGCCAAAGATTTGAAGGGAAGCAGCAATTAAAGTCCCTACCTTTAAAACCCATACATGCTAGTGTCCCTTTTCAGCAATGGGGCTTGGATTTCATTGGAGAAATCAATCCACATTCTAGTGGCCAACACAAATGGATCTTAGTTGCCACTAATTATTTCACTAAATGGATTGAAGAAATCCCTACTAGAAAGGTTGATCACCATGTGGTCATAAGGTTTTTCATAGAGAATATCTTCACCAGATTTGGTTGTCGACATAAAATAGTCAAAGACAATGCATCAACATTCAGGGAAAAAGAATTGGTGGACATGTGTAACTCAATGGACATTAAGCTGGTTCATTCCACCTCATACTACCCTCAAGGAAATGGTCTAGTAGAATCTTCCAACAAAAGCCTGATATGGATCACGAACATGAAATCACCAAGTCGAAGGGAAATAATGAGACCCTCTACTCGATCCAAGGCGTTGAACAAGGATGGAAGTTGGAACCAAGATACATCACCCTTTAGGTTGTTCTTCTAGAATAAATAAGCGGATGTCTACAAAATAGGGCCCGAGGTAGATGAGGCAATGAGGAACCTCAACTAAAGCATGAGGGAAAACAGTAATGTGATTGGTGGACTGACACCTAGGATAATGGGGAAAAGGGGACTGAGGGACAAACATACGACTACCCTTGTCAGAGCATAAAGTGCATGGTTGACCTAGTAGCAACTGACTCAACTGCGAAGGGGATGGGGACACTATGACTGGAGGCCAAAATGGGCAACACAGGATGGATGGTATGCAAATATGGATGGAATAATATGACATGAGATGATGGAACATGAAATATACTCCACGGATGCAAAGGTGACTCATCATGGATGCTCTGAACAGTGGTGGCTCGATGATGCTACCACACATACTAGGCCCAGTGGGGACCATGAAAACATGACTAAATGATGGTTACTCATGATGACAATCGACATATGGTACGAAATATATTTAGAGGAGGTGGACCTCAAAGTACAAGTGTCTCTTTATGAGAAAGTTGATTTTGAGGGGCGATGAAGTGACTTTCTTGGAAAAATGGTTTCCTGGTGAAGTGTCAAGTAATTTGAAACTAAAGAAGACCCATTTTAGAGCTTAGTGACAGCTTTCCAATGGTTCTAATGGTTCATTAAATGGAACTATGGTCTAGTCACAATGGGCGACAAAAAAATTGTGCATTTTTCTATGAAAGGACATTTTCCCTCCAATTTGGATTCATTTGCTAAGTTAGTTGTGGTGAATTTGGAGAGGAGGAAAAGGCCCTAAATCTTGTGGAGATCGTAGTGGACAAACCAACCATCGAAATCAAGATCTGTGACTTTTAGTTACATGGCCTTACTCATCTCTTCAATTTCAGTGGTTTCTTTCATGATTTTTGGCACCTGGTAGCTCCTTGAGAGAACCTTGCCCTTGCTCATGGTCGCATCATAGTTTTTGAGTCTAGAAGTGAGATCTGGCTCATAGGAAACATCTAGAAACCTGTGAGCTTGCACTTTCTGGAATGAAAACTGCAATTTTTGGCTGGAGGAAGGGTTGGTCTACTGGCCTAGTGGGGGCTGCATGTTGATCAATTTAGCTTGTTTTTTTATTTTTTGAACTGATAAGATATGTGGTGTTTTTCAAATATGGCATAGCTGAAAATAAATTGTCGTGAACGAGACTTGGATACTCTTCGATCCAAGATCTAGGGGGATCAGGCAGTTCGAGGGGCATTGGCTCATTATGGGGTTCTCAAGTTGGTAGAGAACTCACTGATGAGGGTAGCCAAGCCCTTGCTATCGAGAATTGTGAGCTATTTGGATCTAGACAAGTAGGTCTTTTTCATGCAGGGGCACAAGATTGAGCTCACATTACAATATATTTATTTCTTGAATGGACTGCCTCCCCTCGGAGTGGTGGCAGATATTCATCCAGTGTTACCTCATGGGAGGAACATCACTAGTTCATGGAGCATCATTGTCGACAGGGTGTTTGTGTCAAGGGCATGACTATCCTTCTTGTTAATCTAGAGAGGCTAGAGACATAGGTTGTTGCCGCAGCTGTGCTATAGGTCTTGGGTAGCTAGGCATTCCACCACATTAGTGGATGGAAGACGATGTTAGTTGAGAGTGTTTTGACTTGGACCTATTATGGGTGGGCCTAGATGATGTTATGATCGGTGAATCGAGAGTTGAGTCTTTGTAGGATGCAAGTGAATTGTGACTATGCTTTTGGTATAGTATTGTGTGCTTTCTTCTTTGAGAAGATACCCACTATCGGTCCTCATGTACAGATCTAAGATGGGGACCCACAGGATCCCAAGATGTGCCACTGGGGGCAGCTATTGCAGAGAGGAGGAGGGGGAGTCAGACGGGTGTTCCGACCTAAGATTTTCATACACTGGGACCAAATACCCCTTTACATTGATGGTTACCCTTATGGCGGGATGAACTATCAAGGGGATCTTGACTTGCCACTTTCACCCGGGCGAGCATGGGGACTAGAAGGTAAGTGTTAGGTTGGTATGTTTTATGGTGCATTTTAAATTTATGTCATAGGTATATGGTACTGAGTGTGAAATATGTTTTATGCATACATAGCACTCGTGAAGTTGGTAGGATATGCAAGCCGAGCTGCAGCACATGGGGCTGCAGACACCCTGGACATCATCATCACAGTAGGGTCTAGAGGACACTACACTTCTTATTGATTTGCATCGTAGGTTTTATGTACTCTTGACTGGGGTTTCAGAGTGTGGATGGTACAACTTATAGGATCGATATACAAATGAGTGCAGTGGTCTTCCCTCAAAGTGGTGAGATATCATGCAAGTCATGGCGATGTCAGGTCACGCAGTACATGATCTACGTGTAGGTGGAGCAGAGCCTTTGGCATGAGATCCATCGGACAGTGACTAGATGCAAAGACATGTGGGTCCCTTTGATTGTGATTTTTGTAACATGCTATGGGCATGTCAGATGTATTTATAGCTATGGCTCCAAACACTTTTATGATACATAATATGATTATGCATTTTATATGACGATGATGGTTTGCCAATTTTATGTTTATCTTCTGTGGTATATATGTGGTAAATGCCAATCTGGAATGTTGTTTGCAATGGTATCTACATAGTGATTTTGGGCTCTAGGCACATGACTGAATGTAATGGTTTCAAATTCACGTACTAATAGATTCACTTGTAGATATTTTCTAAGTAGGGCTTAGTTATGCACATGATACACACCATTCAATTGCATGACAAGTAGCAAGGAATCTAAACAAACATGAAGATGAAGGATGCGATGAGCAAGGGCATCGACTATCAAACCTATCACTGCATCATTTCGGCCTGATTATTGGTGGCAGATCCAAGGCACACACTATTTGATAGGACAACGTTTTCAAGGGGGTAAAAATGGCCCAAGCTGTCGAGGTTGGATTTCGGGAGAAGCGACTCACACCATCGGCATGGATGATATACGGTGTGGATGATGGATCCATCAAAAAGGTGCAAAAGACAACAGATGAGATGTGAAATCTACCTATCTTATGGTAGAAATAAAGACATGAAAATCAAAGGGATGTGTTCTGAGCAACATGTCTAGAGGTAGAGCACATTGGGAGAATTAAGAAGGAGATGGCCTTCGAATTCCTCATGAAGGAATGACCCCTTAATCAAGTGTAGGGGTAATTAGGGGTAGACATAGCTTCATTGGTGTCCTCATTAGGCTAGGAGATGGGCATACGGGAGGAAGATTGACCACATGATGCGGCGACATTACCTGGTGCATCAATATGAGGAATAAGGTTCACATATGCATCGTCTTGAATAGCAGATGACGAGCTAATAGACAGGGGGTCTCCTGATCTTGAGACCTCAGATTTTGTTGAAAATGGTTCAATAGAAATGTGTGCAACAACCTCAAGAAGGTTTACCGATGAGGAACTCAAGGATGACGACAGGTAAAGAATGGGGTTTGTGGTGTCTATCATCTCGACATCGGGGGAGGGGATCACAATAGAGTGGCCATAGTTTCCCTATTTTGGTTGACTGGTGGTACCAAAATCCACAAGTAGAGGAGTAGAGGCTATAATACGAGTGGCCTCGTATTCATGAATCGCCCCAAGGCAATCACAAAACTCATCGAGACAAGGGAAACAATGGGAATAGTGACCATGAAGATCACAAAGGGAACAAGGGTGGTTTGTGCAAAGCGTTTTGATTTTCTTTGGTGGGACGAATATGACAACATGGATTTCTAGAATATTCGACTCAGGGAATGCTTCATGAACCAATGGTTTCAATTGAGGAATTTCGGGACAATTTTTGGTGGCATGCCCAACAACTTCACACAAAGTGCACTACTTTGGGGCCTTAGGGGCTAGAGGAGCTTAGGGAGCCTTGGCCTTTGAATATTTATTTTTGGCTTTGCCCCCCTAGCCAGATGCTTTCACAATAGGGATTAGTTCCTATTGAGGTGGTGATGGCACTGAAGCAATGATACGAGTCATGGGGACCAGTTGAACTAGGGTCAAAGCATGATACAGTCTTGGCTGACTAGGTGAAATGTTTGCAGGGGGATTGATGTACCATACTCGAATCCCAAGAGTCATGTTAGCAGGGACTAGCAAAGACATGATAGGTATAGAAAACGTTCCCGAAGGGGGGAATAAGAAAGGTATATGGCCAGCAGGATAATGCCTTGGTGGAATAAATCCTAGATGGTTGAGACCTAGAGGAACAGTTCCTAGAGGGAATATAGGAGAGGCACCAACAAAAAGAGGATGTCCTAGGGGAGTGGGTCCAGAGGGTTCAGCTGGAAGAGAAATAGCAGGATGCTAAGGAGCTAGTTGTTGAACAGGTGTACCAGACTATTTAAGGGGAAATCGTGATGCTGGTAACCATGCAAACACTCATGGAAGTAGGTTCTAAAATGGGAGGGGGAGGACAAGGGAAAGCACCCAACATTGAGAAATCCTTATAGACTCCGGGTGAGACACTGGTGCAAAGAGTTGAAGACTGGTTTTCGAACATTGGCGAGATGATGGACTCGAGGGAGGTCACGGATGCTAGCTCGTAGTAAGTCAGTTGATCTATGGTGACAATATTCCCTTCATAGGGGAAGCACATCTTGTGGAACACCGCAAACGTTATAGCTGACATGGCATATGTGTAACTATGACCTAAGAGGATGTTATAATCCAAAGAGGAATTAATGACTTCAATATTGGCATGGACAGTCTTTCCCACAAGAGTCACTAGATAGTTGTGGTACATGCCAAGGGGCTAGGAGGAGTGTCCATCCCAAGCATGCAAAGTGATGGTGAAGGGGGACAACTTGGGTGACTTGAGTTTTCTCCAAACAGCAGCGGACATCACATAGGTGGATGTGCCTTCGTCAATAATGCATCTAGAGATGATGACATTATGGACTCTAATTGGTATCTAGAAAGCAACAGATGAAGGTAATGGGGGGTGCTCTGATGTATCAACTGGGAAGACAATAAAATGATTGTCAAAAGGATCCAATGTACCCAAGGAAGTTAGTAGAGCCTTCTTTTAGGAAGCACACCATTAGAGGATTTCCAGTGTTGACATGGGGGCAGGTGATTGCACCAAGTCGTCTATTATACTGTATGTATGAGAAACTCTATTAGAATCCACATTATGGTATAATGGCCCCTTTGAGATCTTGGGAATGGCCTCAAATTTGGGTTGAGGGATCTGTAAAGGACCATTTGGTGTCGTAAGAGGCTCACTGGACACTTTGTTTTTAGACTCAGTGGCTGGTGAAGTGGAGCGATTGTGATATTGATGTGACCAAGTTTGTAAGTTGATATTGGAGGGGTTAACCTCATCAGAGTTCATCATCAGGTTCTGGTAGTCACTAGTACCAGAGGGTTGGGGGAGGTGGGCTACATGACCTAGATGAGGTTAAGCAGCAACAAATCCTTGCTGAGGGAAAATATTTTTTAGCATGACTGGTTGACGTGGTAGAGGATTCTGAGGCAATTGTTGAGCTTGAGAAGTTGCTTGAGCTTCCCATAGTTGGCACATCTAGGGTAGAATGGGACACTCATGTGTGTAGTGGCCATGTACACCACAACATGCATATGGCTTATTCATACAAATAACCTTTTTTTGCTTGCGTTGGCCACTCTATTGCTAGTTGTTGGTGTTAGGCTGGTTCCCCTAGGGTTCACTAAGTTGGTTTCCTTGGTTACCCTAGTTACCCTTGTTACCCTTCCCCTTATTATTTTTCTTCAAATTTTTGGTATTGTTATATCTGCTACGCAAACACCTAACCTTAAGGGGTTGGTGGTTGCTAGGGCTGAGGATGCATGGGAGGTTGCAGTGCTAATGCTTGAGGGGTTGGAGTGTCAAGTTGTGCATAAGAAGGAGCAACAATTTGGTAGACGGATTGGGGCCTTGGAAACATGTTGCTAGTAGGAGGGGCATAAATGTTGGAGGAACTAGTTTCCCCCTGTGAGTAGCCATAACTCTGCTGAGAATATGGCGAAGAGTGTGAAAGGGATCCAACGATACCATCGGTGACGTGAGATGACTCTAGTGCATTAGCACTGCAAGGACGAGGGAGGTCTGGAATAACGATATTGACATAACCTGATTGAGCATAAATCAGATCATATCTCAAAGTGGTCTAGAGAGTTTCTTCCTCAGTCTAAGGAAAATGGGATGCGACATCCTTCCCAATGGGGGATAAAAGGCTCTTGAGAAACTAATCTAGATAAACATGGTCTTTGAAAGGCAAAGCATGACATGTGCTCCTCCTTCGACACCACTCTTGAACATGGTCAGAAAGGAAGGTAGCGGAGGATTGATGGAATGTGGTTAAAATCTTAGTACCAATGTCATATCGAAGAGGTAACTAGAAATATAACAAGAACACCTTAACAAGCATCACGAAAATGGAATGAGAGGTGGAGGGCTAGTCTACATACCATTTTGCAGCGTCTCCAATGAGCGTGCATTGGAAGAGCCGAAGACAAATGGAGTCATCGGTTATGGATTTGGACGAACACCACATATGGAAGGATTGGATATGGTTGGTAGGATCGTCTACAACAATACCCTCAAACTTTGGGATGTCTGAGGCAAGCTTAGTGAGCATAGAGTGCCAGCCAGCATCATGGTGTATGGGGTCATTTATCAACTAGTTAAGATATGGTATACTTAACCTAGCCATAAAGGGGAGCATGGGGGCTGTCAGAACGGTTCCCGAGACTATTCGCCTGATGTGATTACCATTGTAGAACTAGAGCCACGACTAGGTTGGGTTCCTGCACTAGCTGTGGGACCATACATGATCCGTATTTAAACAGGAATGCAACAAATTACAGAGATAACCATAAACATAGAGATTCAGCAGAAATAATACTTCATTTCATTAATGTAAAATACTGAAATATGCTTACAAATAGCAATGGAAATAAACCAGCTAGGGCAATGGTAGCTTATCTCTAAGAAGAGATGTGGCAGCTAAATGCCTCTGAACTGTGTTACAATGAGGCTTGAAGGCCTATTTATTGTTGAGAAACAATGGAAAACCCTAAAAATCCAAAAACCTAACCCTAGAAGATGAAACGCCAAACTGTGGGCCCCGTTTGGGTAAATTGGTACATCAACTTCCCGAGGTCGTAACTTTGGCATATGATCTCCGTTTGATGTGCACAATATCTCGTTAGAAAGATCTATCCAAGAACTACAACTTTTGGAAGAGAAATATCAGTCCATGGACCCATGTTTCTCCCCATTTTCCCAAAAAATGTCGTTTAGGGACTCACAACGGCTCCAGAAGTTCAGGAACCAAAAAACTGCTAAAAATAGTAAATTGTGCTACAATTAGGGAAACTAAAAAGCTGAAAGAAATAATGGTGGGGGTCCAAGTGAACTTGGAAAGTGGCCACCAATATCCACCTGGATCATTCCTTCCCCCTTAGGAAGCAATGGCCCCCATTGCGTTGAGTTCCTCCATGAGATGAGGAAACTTCTGCTGAACTTGGTCCCTAGTGAGCCACTTTCCCTAGTGAAGGAGTTGGCCTGCTTTGACAACTCAATACAGCTGGATATTTTATTGGTGAGTGTGCTTGATATGTGTGTCCATGATCCGATCAGTTGTAGCTTGTTCCATGCAATCTAGACTTAACTCTGTGGGTGTGAGTTGTTTTGTAACGTCAGATGTGTCTAGTAATGGTGGAAAGTATGGCTAAAGGTGGTCCACATTGAACACTGGGTGCAGGATAAGGAATGGGGGAATGATAAGCTCAAATGCATTGTCTCCCACAGCCTTAGTAATGGTGTAAGGACCATATCAGAGTGGTCTGAGCTTCCGATAGGCTCCAGTAAGACGTTCCTTTCACAAATGCGGATAGATTTTGTCTCCCTCTTGAAACTTGTGTGGCACCTGATGCTAATCATGTCGCTGCTTGTACTTGGAATTTGATTTCTCCATAATGTCATGGACCTGCTAGAGAATATGTTGGGTGTGCTCAGTGAAGTTGATTGCCTTATCTATTTCGAACTAGACATGCGTCGAATCTACGTGAGTAGCAGCAAATCCCCTGGACACATCAATGGGACATAGTGGCTAGAATCGCAAGCCCACCTGAAAAGGGTTGTGGCCAATCAAGTTGTGAAGAGCCCGGTTGTAGCTGTGTTGAACATAGGGGAGGCTCTCGTCCCATGTTTGTGGATGTTTTGAGTTGGACATGCGCAGAATGTGTACGATCATCCTGTTGACAACCTCTGTTTGGCCATCAACTTGAGGATGAAAGGTTGTGGAATTAGTGAGTTTGGTGTCCAACATCGACTAGAGACTGGACCAAACTGTACTAAGGAACCTGTTGACCCAATCTAAGATGATAGACTGTGGGATCCCAAAGTCTACCCACACTCATTTAAAGAAGAGGTTAGCAGTGGCTTCTGATGTGATATTCTTCTTGCAGGCTGCCATAATGGCCATCTTCTAGAACCTGTTGATGACCACAAAAACACAGTCGTTTCCATGCTTAGTGGAAGGAAGGCCTGACATGTAATCCATGGAGATGGATTCCTAAGGTCGACTAGGGGTAGGCAACAGGGTATAGAGGCCTTGCTTCTTGATGGTCGGTTTTGCAATGGCATAGGCAATGCATGATCTGATGTACTTCTCAACATCCTGTCAAAGATTCAGCCAATAGAAATAATTCTGTAGTACTGCCACCATTTTCTCGACCCCAAAATGCCTAGCAGCCTGAGTGTAGTGCGCTTCCCAAATCATCTCGGAACGCTCGCTTGAAGGAACACAAAGGTTACCCAGGTGGCATAACATGGCATCCTGGAGGTGAAAATCTGGGACATGCTGACCCTCCTAGAGTGTCTAGTATGTGTGGCCTAATTCTGGGTCGCTTTTGTAAAGAAGTGGCCAATCAAAAATCCCGTGCCCACAAGAGTTGAGCACAGTGGTTAATGCCATGATCAGTGGTTGACTGAGGAAATCTACAACATTATTGGTGTTTCCCTTCTTATACTTGGTATTTAAATGGAACTGATAGAAGTATGTAGACCACTTTTGATGGTGATCATTCTGCAATTTCCCTTGGGTCCGTATGAACTGTAGGGGTCGGTGGTCTGTGTGTATGACAACTTCCTTCCCCAAAATATAATGCTTCCATTGTCAGTAGGCTTGCACAATGGAATACATCTCTTTATCATAAGTGGGATACTTCTAGACTATGTCTGAAAGTGTCTCACTGTGATATGCCACTAGATGCCCATGTTGAGTAAGGACTGCCCCAATAGCATAGTCAGAGGCATCTGTCTCGACCTCAAAAGGTTGTTGCAAGTCTTGTAAAGCGAGCACTGGTGCCGTGCAGAGGCGATCTTTCAACTCTATGAATGCCTTCTATTGAGATTCAGGCCAAAAGAATTTTTCTTTCGCTCCTCCCTTGGTGACTTGACTCAAGGGCCAAGTGATATGAAAAAATCCCAACACAAACCTGCGGTAGAAGTTGGCAAGACCTAGAAAGCTGCGGAGCTCTGTTAGAGTGGTTGGAGAGGGCTAATCCCGAATGACTTGAATCTTGGTTGGATCCACATGCAACCATTGTTCATCAATAATGTATCCTAGATACTGAACCTGGGTCATGCCAAAAGTGCATTTCTCCAAATTGGCACATAATTTGTGTTGACGCAGTCTTTAGAGAACCTGTCGAATGTGATGGAGGTGCTCTTCCCAACTCTGGCTTAAGATCAGGATGTCACCCAAGTATACCACTACAAATGAGTTGGTGAATGGCTGCAAGATGTCATCCATTATCCTTATGAAGGTTGCAGGAGAATTCGTCAAACCGAAAGGCATAACCAACCATTCCAAAAGGCCCTCCTTGGCTTTGAAGGCAGTCTTACACACATCAAAGGGTTTGACTAGTACCTAGTGATATACTGACTTCAAATCGATATTGGTGAAATATTTTTCCCCCTTCAGTTGGTCTAGGAGGTCATCAATCCATGGGATCGGGTACCTATTATGGACAGTGATCCTGTTCAGCACTTGATAGTCAATACAGAGTCTCCAAGTCCCATCCTTCTTCTATACCAACACGATCGGGCTCCCACAGGGTGATGAAATTATATGGATGTGACCTTTCTATAGCAACTCCTAAATCTACCTCTTGATTTCATTGTTCTCTAGAATGAAGCATCGGTAGATTGGCCCATTGGGTAGCGGTACATCTAGGGTCAGATCGATGGAGTGCTTGACCTGATAGTGTAGGGGAATCCCTGTGGGGGAGGTGAAGATGTCCTTGTACTCGTCCACGACCTTATCGATCTGTAGTTGTCGTGTGGAGGGGCCTTCTCTAGAGGTCATGGCCATCGTCTTCTTCTTTCCTTGAGGACATATCATCAAGAATAGAAATTTCCCAGTTTTGGAAATGAGCTTACTACATTGTTTTGTAGTAACCAAAGAGATGGCGATAGGCGGTGCTACCTCTAGTATCCTATACAACTTATTTCCCAAAGTAACAATAACAGCACGAGGCGTTGATTCATACATAACATGTCACTTCCACAAGTATGGTTGTCCTAATAATATATCACAAACTTCAAGGGGAGCAATGTCACACAATACCTCATCCATGAAGGGCTTCATGTTGTATGGAAGGCGATACTGCCGACTCACACGAAGATCCTATCCTTGGTGAAGCCACCCGATGGTGTACAGTTGTGGATGTGTTGTGGTCAGTAAGCCTAGTTGCTTCACAACCTCTGCCGAAATGAGGTTTTTTTGGCTTCTATTGTTGACAATGAATTATAGCGGGGAGCCCTTTACCCACATCTAGGAGTGGAAGAGACGCTCCTCCTCCTCTGGATCTTTTGGTTCCTCCTTCTATATCTTCGTGGTGGAAACAGTGGCATTGGGCTTTGCATCGATAATCTAGTTCCCTTTGTCATTCCCTTTGTTAGGTTCTAGCTTAGAGTCAAAACATGCATCTGATTCTGAAACCTTTAGCTCAACCACTAGTGACTTCTTGGACCGAAACTCACTTGTGTTGTGAGTGGAGCTCTTATGGAACTCACACCACTTTCTCGTGTCCTTTTTTGGCTTCACAACATTGTTCTTTACTTGCAACTTTGGCGGTTTGTTTTGGGCTGCCCCACCTTGGATTTATCCTTTGTTCTATGGTTTGGGGGCACCTTTTCCTTGCTTCGGATTCGTTGATCCAAAGTCTCGCTTCTTCTATTTAAACTTTAGCTCGACTTTGACGGCATATCGATATAACGTGTCGAGCGAGGGGATGTTCAGGAATTCTATTTCTTCCTGGATGTACTTGTGCAGGAAGCTACAATATTTGAGTACCAAATGTTGCACTAAATCCTTGATACCCAATTTTTTGTGAGGGGTATGGAAAATATTAGTAAATTTTGGCACGTCTTGGTCCCTCCCCTGCCGCAGCATGGTCCACTTTATGTACTGATCCTTATAGCTTCCGACAGGGTAGTACTGCTCCTTGATGGCATCCCAGAATGAATCCCAAGTGGGTGTGGCTGAAAATAGTGAGCTTTTACTTTCATCCTTTTGGTCGCAGTAGGTTTCCCACTAGTCCTTGATGTGGGAGGCTACTTCCAAAAGAGCGAAAATATTCTTTCCCAACTGGAAAAATGAACAGAAAAATAACCCTCTAGTAGATTTAACCATTTATCGACGACATTTTCATCTATCTGACCCTCAAATATGGGGATTTCAAAATTTACTTGTACTTAAACAGTGTGGCGTTTCCAGAGTAGCTGTTGGAAGTTGATGTGTCGCCCCTGGGTAGCCGCTAAAGGATCTAGGCAAACTTGTCCATCATCATGTTCCTTTGTCACTCGAGGGCTTCTTCAAGCAAGATTTTGATAGGATCTCCTACCCCTCATCTTTCTTTTCATCCGCCATGGGAGGCCGTCAAGATTTGCAAGGCTAGTCTTGCAATGGTTCGACCAGTTCATGCCCTAACACCTTATATCCCGGCCTCATTAGGGACATGCAAAGAAAAAAAGAGAAAAAACATAATACCACTGATCTGGATTTAAACAGGAATGCAACAAATTATACAGATAACCATAAACATAGAGATGCACCAGAAATAATACTTCATTTCGTTAATGTAAAATATTGAAATATGCTTACAAATAGCAATGGAAATAAACCAGCTAGGGCAATGGTAGCTTATCTCTAAGAAGAGATGTGGCAGCTACATGCCTCTGAACTATGTTACAATGAGGCTCGAAGGCCTATTTATTGTTGAGAAACAATGGAAAACCCTAAACATCCAAAAACCTAACCCTAGAAGATGAAAGGCCAAACTGTGGGCCCCGTTTGGGTAAATTGGTACATCAAATTCCCAGGGTCGTAACTTTGGCATATGATCATTGTTTGACATGCACAATATCTCGTTAGAAAGATCTATCTGAGAACTACAAATTTGGGAAGAGAAACATCAATCCATGGACCCATGTTCTCCTAGTTTTCCCAGAAAACGTTGTTTAGGGCCTCGAAATGGCTCCAGAAGTTCAGGACTCGAAAATATGCTAAAAATAGTAAATTGTGCTACAATTAGGGAAACTGAAAAGCTGAAAGAAAAAATGGTGGGGGTCCAAGTGGAATTGGTAGGTGGCCACCAATATCCACCTGGATCAAGACATGGTGACGATATGCGGTGAAGGAGGCTCAGAATCTGATGAGGAATCAAGAGAAGAGTCAAGATGGGGACTCGGAGGGTTATGAACTTGAACCTGACAGGGAGGAGTAATACACCCAAGTGGAAACTGAGGTTGAAGGACTGATAGTCTCCGCGACGCACGCCTTGGTGGCGCAATGATGGAAGGACACACGAAACATGAAAATGGTGAAGGGAGATCAACAATATAGCTTTTGTCTCTGATGCGGTGAGATAAATTTATTATGTTAAGTCTTGGCTTGGTGGTGTAAACCAAATGCCCTTCACTTAAGGTGTGCTTGTGTGTGCAAGTGAATTAATTAATTAAGCCCAAATCGTGTTTGTAAAAAAGAAAAAATCTTATTGCAAATAAAATGAAATAAATAACATAAAATAAACAACAAAACGATTAACTAAACCCCACCCAAACTGGGTTTGCAAACACTGTACTGCTAGGTGGCTAAACTGATGGAAAATACACTAAAACAGTCAAGAGATATGAATGTCGATGTGACTAGGATCAAGTTACTCTAAGCTACTGGAAAGTGGTGCAGCAACAACAAAAAACCAGAGGGGAAGATCGCTGCAAAAAGATAGGGAGATGGGTGAACCACCTAGGGCAACCAATGGGATCCTAAGGGAATGACCAAACAAGTTTGAATGTGAAATATGGATGGTAGCAACCTCTCTTATCAAATCTGAAAAAATATGTTGCAGATATGGAAAATGTGGTTGAAAGCGTTGCAGAAACTTAGACTTCTCACTCAACTAAACTCCTCCTAGAAAGGTGGAAGTGTACTAGAAGCCCTAGGGGATGCTAAATTTGACTTCGAAGAGTAAAATAGAGTGGATCAAGGCCTAAGTGAGATGAGACAGAGGTCATAAACCCAGCAGATAGCTCTCATCAAAACCTATAAATGGATTTGAGAAAAACCCTAAAACCCAGAAATCGCAGGTTCTGCCCTGTTTTTTGATGAAATCGCACTTTTTGGGTAGAAAGCTCCATTCTGGTGTCTAGATCGCACCTTTTGGGCTGAAAACTGTGGTTTCTAATTTGAAACTTTTGGTCTGCAAATTTCAGAAAAAAATTTCCACCTTTGTTGCAGCTGGTTCCTATGACCCAGGTTTCTAGATCTGAAGTATAAAACCCAGTGGAGTTGCCAATTTGTTATAGTGCCTTCTTCTCAATGATGTATGAAACTAAACCAGTTAAGATCATGGATGAAAAATGATCACAACAATAGAAATGACTGTTAAACATTGTAGATCTACAGCTATTGATAGAAACAAAACCTGTCAAAATTTTGATCTATGTTGCAATCATAGTTAGACAGTGACATAAAGAGTAATAACTCCAAAATATCCAATGGAAACAAGATATGTAAAGAATGATTTTATTATAACACCTGTGAAGGGAACAAATATATGTTACTAGTCCCCCTCTATGGGATGGGTTCTTGGCTATCCTCAAAAGTTTTCAGCGTCTGTAAAGTCTATCTCCTCTATAATGCATAAACCCATCAAAAATATGGTGTGTGACAATGAAAATAATCAGAGTTACAATAGTGAGTGCAACAATGAAAATAATCAAAAGTGAATAATGAATGGAAAACCCTCCTATTTATAACAAAATATTGAGTTATCCTTGAATAATAAGAAATAATAAAATATTATAGAATTGAGGCTTTTGTGATCCATCATAGTTATAAGAAGAATTTCGGCGTAAATCACATAAAGAAAGACCTTTGTCTACGCGTTTCGAACCAACTAGTGTGGTTCATCGTCAGGACAAGTTGAAGAGACAGATCTAGTCTAGCATGTTAAATAGTTCGAGCAAAGATTCCAACAGCTAAAAAAGATTAACGGCTAATTTTTGCCCCAAGGACCCTGTTAAATTATTTTTTTTTGTAGGCTGGGGCGGAACTCTCCGATTTACATGTCCATTAAGTACCCCTCAACGAGGGAAGGGTAGCCCAAGATTTGAACCCAAGACTTCCGGTTCGGTGAGACTTCATTTCCACAGCCATTGCCGCTTGAGCTACCCCATGTGGACTAGGACCCTGTTAAATTATTATTATTCTTACTGTTATTATTTTCTTTGTGGAAATAAGTTAAACTCGGTAAATATATATAT
>APFE031045161.1:167089-218238 GCA_000404065.3 Pinus taeda
TAAGAATAATAATAATTTAACAGGGTTCTTGGGTCAAAATTAGACGTTAATGGTTTTTAGCTGTTGGAATCTTTGCTCGAACTATTTAACACGCTAGACTAGATCTGTCTCTTCAACTTGTCCTGATGATGAACCACACTAGTTGGTTCGAAATGCGTCGACAAAGGTATTTCTTTATGTGATTTACGCCGAAATTCTTCTTATAAATAAAATACTATTTATCCCATTCTTGGAATTACCACTTGGAATATTTTATTATATTTGTTTAGGAGGGAAAAAATATTTAAACCTTTATTTAGAAATAATAAAAAATAAATGATCTATTTATTATCTCAATGAATTAGTTAAGAAATAATAAACAAATAAGGATTTATTTAATTATTCTTAAGGGATTTAGACAAATTTAACAAAGAATAATAACTAATTAGTGATTAATTAATTATTGTTAGAGAAAAATAAGATAAATAATGATTTATATGTTTATTTTTCATGATTGGGTCAAATTTGACAATGAATAATAATAAAACAGTGGTTAAATTAATTATTCTTAGAAGAAAATCAAATAAATAATGATTTATTTAATTATTCTTCATGGGTTTAACTATAAATTACTTAATAAAGGTGGTTTATTAGGTAATTTATCATAGTGAAAGAAATTTTACTATGGTAAAATTGGCTTTACATGGTTTACTTTGATCCATATAGTAAATTAGGCTAGATGATCAATTATTTGGTGATAACAGTCATTAATCCTAATCAACTAGTAAGGACATGAGTTTTTTTAGCTAGCCTTACTCAACCAACGATTCTTGTTCCTCATTTAGGTGTGGTTACTTCTCGAAATGTGTGGGGAGGGTCATCATTTTTTCTTATTCAGTCAGGGGACAACGTCACTTCTAGCATGTCACAAACTTGGTATATTTTGATATTTGGAGGGATTCCACCAACCAATATTTTTCCTAGAGGGGCTAACTTACCTGGGGGCAACCCTGTTGCTAGCGTCGTCAATAATACAAGTTATTCTCCTTATGTTTGTGCTACTACATAAGCTGGTACATATTTTCTTTCCAGGTACCACCCTGTGAACAGTCATGCTTGTGGGGGTCCTTTTCTCTTTAGCGACACATACCTTGGAGGATAGAATCCTTTCACCAGTTATCCTAGCCCGCAACAGTCATATGCAAGAGTAATCCCATACCTTAACTAGCAAACCATGCATCATAATCCTTATATGGGGGGACCATAAGGTTGGTCATGCAATTCTCATGCCCATGATCCATTCATTCAACTTCATAATCCATTTTTATCTTCTCTTGAATTACTGGATTTGGCTAATTTGACCAATGACCCCATTCACCATGACCCCTGGTGGCCACCTATGCCCGCCAAATTTCCTTTTGATATACCCAAATTTGAAGGAAATCCTAGGGAGACTTTGTCCACTCATACCACCAGGCATCACCTATGGTGTTCATTCTATTATTTAGTGGATGATTTGGCCAAGATATGCTTTGTCCAATGGAATTTAACTGGGGATGTTGACAAATGGTACATCAAATTCGACACAACATCCTACGATGACTTTTCCTCTTTAGCTCAAACATTTTCGACACACTTTTAGTTGCTTATGAGATACAGTATCAATTCTGATCATGTCTGTGAGTGGAATCATGGCAAGAGGTTGGTAAGAACCAAGCTTCCTGATGAGATATTACATAAATAGTTCATTTTATCCTTACAACTTCATATTTCCAAAGATATGTCTATGTTTACATTTGTCATAGAGGAGAAAGTTATCTTGGCTGCCCAAAAACTAGATTTGATTTATTCACAATCAGGTACACTTTATGAAGTATTTCCTAATGCTCCTAGGACTTCCATTGACCCACCCAAACCTACTCCTGGCCCACAAATTGGTGGTGTGATTGGGTCCATTTCCGATTCCATGAGTTAACTTACTACTCAACTTGGGAAATTGATAGTTACATCACAAGCCCTAGTAATTGCATATGGCTCTTCTAAAGAACCTTCTTTTAAGCAGTCCACCAATGTTCTTATGATGAAGTCCACAACGCTTAAGAAAAACCAAGAAATTGGTGGTAAAAAAGAAAAATAATAAGAATAAACAGAAAAATAAACCTACTCAAGAAACTCAACAAAATCCTTAGAATCAGAGGGGGGCACCAGTGATTGTCATCGACATATTAAGTTCCCTAGTCAAATTTGTCAAGGAGAACATCTTACTCATGAATTCCCTTAGATGGATGAAGTTCATAGGCTCATTGCACCACCGAAATATACTCAGCAACCTATTGTTTAACTCATCCATTTCCTGCACAACCTTAGTAACAAATGGTTTCACAACCTCCTCCACCTATGCAAAGGGGCAATGAAGGGCCATTTTTTATTCATACCCATAGTTCATCCATCTTTATGTGAAAAGAAGACATCAATGTGACCATGCAAGCTAAATCATATGATGTTCCTGAATCGAGTTCTTCTCCTATGGACTCACCTGCTCCACCTACTTCCATTGTACCTCTCACACTAGATAAGCTTATGAAACTTGTTTATTTCCCACCTAAGGGTGTCGTTAGCAAGAAAACACACAATCCCTCTGCCCATGCCACTCAATTCTATAGTATTGTTGAAGATGTGTCCCAAGCTCCTTGTGTCATGTTTGCTCTAGAGATTTTGCAAATTTGTCCCCAGTAATGTAAGGCCTTGTTGTTTGTGACTGGTAGAGTAGATCCTTCTGACTCGGAACTCAACACGTTCTATGTTGACAAGGATTCCTTTCAACTCTCCCACTAGATCTCCTTTTAGATTATTATGCATATTTTCCATAAGAATATTCATCGCACTTTGGTGGATAAAGGCTCTTCCACTTGTGTCATGTCAACATCATGCTAGTAGGCTCTCAGATCTCCAACACTCACTACATCCAATACTAATATTCAAGCCTTCGATGGACATAACTTTGTGCCTAAGGGGGTTCTTCCTAAGGTCACCATCGAGTTAGGGAGAAAATTTGTCTATGTTGATGTTGAAATTGTTGATGCTACTTTAGATTATAACCTTCCTTGGACATAGTTGGTTCTATGCCATGACCATTGTTGTTTCATCTGTCTTCCATTTACTTTTCTTTCCTCATGAAGGAAATATTATTACTATCAACCAACTTGACTATTGCATGCCATCGACCGAAATTTCCACTACGGGACACTTAGTACCACTTGTGGGAGATAACCTTAGCCAATTTCAGAGTCTTGGTGGGGGGTTTTTCAAAATTCATCCGTTATGGATGTTTTTCATCAATTACCCCCTCCTAACCCTCCTTCTATATCTACTACTACTTGTGTCCATATGATATCTTCTCGCACCTATGGACACTAGGTTCCTCATGATCCTTGTGTGGTGCCATCTAAATATGATGTTGATCAATATGGAGAACATATGCCTTTAAGTCTATTGGAACTTTCTTATCAAGCTATCCAGTTAGCTTCTGCATCTAATGAGTCTATTAATGCCATTTTGGTACCACCTGAAAATTACCCTATGCCTTCTTAGGCCATTTACTATCCTATGTCTGGTTACTTCCTTGACTTCTCATTACCATTAGATGAAGCAATTCAACAAGTCATGTCATTTTTCGATCATTCATGGGAACTCTTCAACATCACTCTTCGTTCCTTCCCCAAGTAATATTTTAGATGAGTCTAGTCAAATCCTAGTTTCCTTTAGAAATGTCGACATTTCCTCAAGTTTTACATGGATTTTTACTATTTATTATGAAAGAAACTTGGCTAATATATCTGATAGAATTCCCATTAATATTTCCATGAAGCTGAGTGTTGTGGAAAATATTTGATTAGGGAATAATGCACTCCTAAGATTGATATTTACACTGCCCTTTTCAAATAATTTCGTGATGTTTTTACTTGGTCTTACGAAAAAATTCCTAGCATCAATCGAAGAATTGTACAACATGAGATTAAGACTTATCCTGGAGCCAAGCATGTTTAGTAGAAACTGGCTGGTGAACCCACGTAAGGCAGTTGCTATCAAAGTTGAGGTCAAAAAACTTCTAGATATTGGTTTCATTTATCTTGTGACTTTTATGGAATGTTTCTCTAATCTTGTTCTAGTTGATAAGAAACAACTATTTGAGTTTGTGTCGATTATCGTGACTTGAACCTCACATGCCAAAAAGATAATTAACCTACATTTTTTATTAACCAGATTCTCGATGTGTGTGCCAATTGTTAGCCCTGTTGGCATGTGGTCCAAAATGGATCCAAATATTCTATCTAAGTCTTCAAAATCTTGTAAAATCATGCCAAAGAGCAAAACAATCTCATGAGAAGATCCCTTAGAATGGTGGAGAAACACTATCGGGAGGGAAAAAAACCCAAGGAAACAGTGAAAAAACTAAGTATCGGAGGTCTGAAAAGTGAAATTCACAGTAGCCGTTAGATCTAGCTGATCAACAGTCCAGATTTGATCGGCAGATCACAATCGACAGTGGTAATTAGCAGTCGCAATCGGCGATGGCAATTGGTGGTGGCAATCGGCGGTCGCAATCGACCAACACAACAAAGCTCTCACCATCGGCCCAGGGCATGAGCAATATGCAATTGCGATTAATCGCATCACGATATCGCAATTGGGGAAACATTATGGAGCAGGGCCTTTATACATGTATATGTGCGATGCGATTAGCCGGACCTGATGGCTATATGAGCATTATTGCATAGATTTTGAGATCCACCGAAAGGAATTTGTTAATGTATTTTCACATATTTTATTATTTAACAAAATATAAAGAGATAGCACTAATGTGATAAAACCCGGACTCGAGGGGATCAGGAATGAAAATATATAATATTTCATATATGCCAAAGCCATTCTTTCAAGATTTTTAGTGTTTTAATGTATTCCAAAATACGAAAGGAAACCTTGGAAACAAGGCCGAAGCGACTTGCAATAGCGATTGAGGGTGGACTTGAAAAATAGACTAGATTTGAGGGCATTAGAAGTCCGGGTGAACAATTTTGTTGGTGGATTTTCACTGTTGAATGCATTTCTCTGTGTTTAACAGAAAGTGGCCATTTCAGGGATTTGAGCAAATAGAAAGCCGAAAAGGGGAAAAACAACAACGCAACACTGCCAAACCAATAGAAATAGTCATGGAGTGCACTGGCACGCACGAGCTACCTAACAGCACGGCAAAATTACCAGAGTGTGGTTACTCTGCTATTAGAAAAAGAAACCTTCAAGCTCATGTGTTTCTAGTCATGACATCAAGTCATTAAAAAGACAAAGAGGATAGATTAAGACACATCGAGCCTTTGAGAGCTTGGGAGCATTGTAAAAAGCCTATAAATGGCTGAAAGTTAGAAGTATGAGGGGTTCAATTTTTGGAGACTGTGGAGACTCTGCTCCTCTAAGCTTCTCATCTTCATTGCAGCAATATAATCTTCTTTTGTTGTTACATTTTAAATTCCCATTTTCTCCTTTGTTCTAAGCTTGCACTTGAATAGGTTATTCATGTTTTCTTGTGTGTCTAATGCCAGATAACTATCATCTTATCTCTGTGTTTATAAATTAGATTTGCAAGCTTCATTTACTTTCTGTAGATAGCCATTCATATGTGTTTATGTATGCATCTGCTACTATAGTCAGTATTCTCCATCTATTCATTAAATCTATAAACTATTGAGCATTAGTGGTCCAAAGCCTTGTAAATCTAAGGGTGTTCATGCATGTCTTGAGTGCAAACAGAGTTGAAACATTCATCTGAATTGATCCAAACCATCGTTCATTCCAATCATTCCAAGAATGATATGAAGATCATATGTTACCAGGCATCTCCGAGCTACAACCTAGGATAGATTCCTGGAGTCCTAACATAATTGGTGCCGCTGCCGAGGAGAGGAGACTAAAGCTCAGCTTCCCTGGGAGATGACACAGATCTAGCTTTGATGATAGACAAAGTCTGGGCACTTTTTCGGTTGTAATCATCTATCTGGTGATTCTACTAGAGGACGAACCTCTTGGCGACTCCACTTCATAGTTCTGGCTCAGTTTGTGAGGCATACTCGAAGAAATCCTCAGAAGCCACAAGCTGGCCCAATATTTGACCCTGAAAAAATCATCAAAGAAAGAAAGGCATTGCAGAAAGGACCACCAAGTTCATGTAGCTCTAAATAATACTATACATCTCTTCAAGAAAATCCTGTAATAGAACAAATACATGTTGAGAGTATAGCATCAATACTAGCAGTGAAGAAAAAATCTCATAGATTCATAAATATCCTTATTCTTTAGGTTCTCCTTTTGTTGTAAGCCCAAAAGAAACCTCATCTCTTATCCATCAAACTCCTCTAGTCCTATCAGTCACCCCTCAACCCTCTGCCATTCAAACTTCTAGTACCCTTATAGCCACCACAGCTATGGTAGGTCCACAAGCACCTACCAAAATGGAAAGAACCATTAGCTGCAAGGTATGGACCTCTAGTACTTCCCACTCCTTTGAATGTCATGCCTACTGGAGAATATTAGAATTATATGCCTAAGTTCACTGGGGCTGAAGGTGTTACAACTTAAGAACATCTTGAATCATTCTATAGCTATGCTGATAACCTAGACATTAGTGACGATGATGTGTGGATGAGAGTCTTTATCTAAAGCCTAGATGGAGAGGCTAGAAAATAGTTCAAAGAACTGACCCCAAGGTCTATAGCAGATATTGAGGCTCTAGATGATGTATTCTTAAAGCATTGGGGGAATAAGAAGGATCTACTCTACTACCACAATGAGTTTGGGAACTTTAAGAGGGAAAATGGTGAGATGTTGTCTGATATTGATAAGAGGTTTAACCACATGTACAGCAAGATACCAGATGAAGTAAAACCCACCACTACCTCTGCTAAACTCACCTATGCCAGTGCCTTTGATTCTGATTTTTGTCTACTATTGAGGGAGAGGCGATGTGCTACTTTGGATGATATGTAGGATGCAACCTTGGAAGTAGAATCAAACATCATGGCTGCAGAGAAGCTCAAGGGAAATGTTGATAGAAGGAGACAGAGGGGCAAGTCTTCATCATCTTCAGATCCCAAGATAGATAAACTGACCAAGATGATAGAGTCATTAGCCTCTGAAATCTCCGAATTAAATGTTGAGCAGCAACCTAGGAAAGGAAGAGTTCCTAATACCTTTGCTCCTAGAAATCCAAATCCATATAGAAGAGCTAATGAGCAGTTGCAGATTCTGCAAAGAAGCAAATATGCCAATGAAGACCAAAGGGTGAAGACCCCTTTGCATAATGTAGTCATGGAAGAAGAACAATTTGAAGAATATGATGAGATCCATTGTCTGGAAGACAAAGGCAATGCCTCCTTTTTTACCTCAACTTCCTGTGAAAAATCATTATTCAATGACCAAATCAATCAAGAATGGGATGGTGAAGTTGTTCTGCAAACTGAAGATTGGCACAGATATGATATGAGGTCGAAGATGAATAATGCCAAGGAAACTCCTTCTCAAAGAGTTGTTGTCCCTGCAGTACAACAAGCTAATAAGCAAAAGCAACCAGTAGTTGATCTCTCATCCTCAAAGCTCCAGCTCATGAGGTAAGAGGCCTTGACAAGTCTCCTTCTCCTTTCAGTTTTCAATCAGAAATTCAGAAGCTAAGAATACCTATACATCTAATTGAACTAGTGAAGAATGAGTCCTTCAAGAGATCTATCCTCGAGGTCCTTGAGCCTAATGCCACCCAAGCCTCCATTGACTATGTAAATTTGCAAGATGACAAACCATCTATTGTTCTCAGCCCAATTATTGAAAACTATGATGACAACTCCCCATCATTCTATGTCTCTCTGACTATTCATGACAAAACCCTTCATAACTACCTTCTGAACACAGGAGCCAGCCATAATCTAGTGCCCAGGGCTGTCATGGATGAATTGGGTCTTGACATTATGAAGCCTTATCAACATGTTTTCTTTTGACTCTAGAAAAGTGAAATGTTTGGGATTAATCAAAGACATAGCCATCACCTTTTCTCAGCTTCCCATGAAAAGCATGATGATGGATATTGTAGTGGCAGATGTACCCCCCATGTTAGGCATGCTTCTTTCCAGAGGTTGTATCAAGAGATTAGGTGGAACATTGTAAAATGATCTGTCCTATGCTATTGTCCCATTTTTTGGAGGTGAGAGTAGGAGATTATACAAAGAAGCTCAGTTGGCTTATATCATCAGTGATGAAAAGAATCCCACTAATCATCTCATCTATGCTGTCGACACTGATTTTGGAGCCTGTATTCTTCAGATTGAAGAATCCCAGTTGTCCTCGACACATCTTAAGAAACTGGTTTTCCAAATCATAAAGGAAGAAGGCCCACAAATTTGGGACATGTTCTTTAATGGAGCTTGCTCTAAGGAAGCTTTAGGGGCCGATGTAGTTCTTATGTCCCCCACAAAAGAATTCATTCATTTATCTTTCAAGTTAACTTTTTAGGTCACAAATAAAATAGCAGAATACGAAGCCTTGATATTGGGCTTAAGCGCTGCTAAAGAAATGGGCATCAAAGGTCTGAAGGTGTTTGGAGACACAGACCATATCATTCAACAGGTCAACAAAACTTTCCAAGAAAAGCATCCAATTCTAAAAGCATACAGACATGAGGTATGGAAGCTCAAGGACTCTTTTAATATTTTTAGCATTTCTTACATCCCAAGAATGAAGAACCAGCTTGTTGATTCCCTTGCCGTGTCTGCTAGCACGTTTGTTCCTCCTTTTCCCCCCAAATTGACTTATGAAGTTTAGGTGAAATATTGACCATCTCTGCCTGAAAATGTCAAATAATGGAAAGTTTTGAAGATGATGATGAAATTAATATGTTTTTACAAGTCATTAATGAATTTTCTGAAATGCACATTGACCAAGAAAACGAAACCAATGAAGAATGCAACCAGTCCAAGCTAAAGGACGAGATAGGCCGAGAAAGCATTGTCTAGTTGTCTAGCAACTATATACCCAAAGGATTGGTGCCCCTAGAGAAGTTGTTTGATCATAATGATGTACCTTATAAGCATGCCAAAAAAGAAAATGAGTCTGTTGTTCATAGACATAATGTAGGGAGTCCAACCCATCCAAAGTACATAAATCTGTCCACTCACTTGTCTTCTGCCCAAAGTTCTGAGTATTGCACGCTGATGAAACATATTACTGATATTTTTTCCTGGGAATACAGTGATCTTAAGACCTATGACACCAACATAATTCAACATGAGATTCCGCTAGAGAAGAACACCATCCCTTTTAAGTAGAAATTAAGACCTATCATCCCTCTCTTATTACCTTTGATTGAGAAAGAAATCAAGAAGCTGTTGGATGCCAAGATCATAGTTCCCCTAAGGTATTCAAAGTGGATAGCTAACCTTGTCGTAGTAAGAAAGAAGAATGTAGAAATCAGGCTTTGTGTTGACTTCAGGAATCTAAATAAATGCTCTAAAAAAGACAACTACCCCCTGTCTAAGATGGAACACTAGCTGCAAAAAGTTTTAGGGGCTAGAGTCATGTCTTTCTTAGATGGATTTTCAGGTCACAATCATATTGTTGTAGATCCAGAAGATCAGGAAAAGACTGCTTTCACTACGCCTTGGGGCACTTTCATTTACTCCAAGATGCCTTTCAAACTAATGAATGTTGGGGCTACTGTTAAGAGGGCCATGGACATAGCCCTTGTGGGAGAAAAGGACAAGTTTGTCCTTATTTACCTTGATGACATAACAGTCTTTTCCAACAGCCACAAGTACCATTTGTAGCATTTGAAGAGGGTGTTTCTAAAGTGCAAATGTTTTGGACTTCTATAAACCCAAAGAAGTCACAGTTTTCTCTAGAAGAAGGCAAACTGTTGGGACATATTGCTTCTGCTGAAGGTGTGAAGATTGATCTAGCAAGATTTCAAGCAATTCAAACATTGTCCATCCCAAGGTCAAAAAGGGACATTCAATCTTTGCTGGGTAAGATTAACTCTGTAAGGAGGTTCATTCCAAACTTTGCAGAGCTAGTGAAGCACATCAATTCCATGCTAAAGAAAGGATCAGAAATAAAAGCTATCATGGAAGCTCCCACTCTAATCAGCCCAGATTACACCAAGGAGTCTTATATCTTCTCTTTTGCCTCTTATGATACACTTGCAGCAATTCTATTGCGGAAAAATGATGAAGATGTAGAGCACCCTGTGGCCTTTTTTAGCAAAACTCTAAGGGATGATGAACTAAGGTACGACCTAATTGAAAAACAAGCTTATGCTTTCATAAAATCTTTAAAGGCATTTAGAATTTATATCCTGCATTCCAAAGTGATTGCATATGTACCTTCGGCCTCAGTAAAATATGTTCTAACTCAGCCAGATATTGATGGAAAGAGAGCTAAATGGATTGTAACATTCATAGAGTTCAACATAGAGGTGAAGCCCACCAAGCTTGTCAAAGGCCAGGGATTGGCTAAGCTTATGGCTGAGGAAAATTGCAGTTTGCTAGACATAAATTGCATGGGTTCAAATTCAGGTAATGAGCAGACATAGGAAGTAGTAGAAGAGCAAGAGTAGAATCAATCTTTAGCTGAAAATATAGCCACCTATGAATGGTATTCCAATATAGTTCATTTTTTGCATAAGCTAGAAGTCCCTCCAGGGCTTAGCTCAAGTCAAGCCCAGTCCATTAAACTCAGATCATCCAAATTCTGCATTAATAAAAACCTGCTTTATTGGAGAGACCCATCAGGAATCCTCTTGAGATGTCTAGCTAAAGGAAAATTTGTGGAATTCATGCACCAGTTCCATTGTAGCATCTGTGGAGGGCATCATTATTGGAAAACCACAGCCCACAAGATCTTGAGAGATGGGTATTATTGGCCTACTATATTCTCTAATGTGTGTTCTTTTGTGAGGTCTTGTGACAAATGTCAGAGGTTTGCAAGAAGACAACAGCTAAAATCTCTGCCCTTGAAGCCAGTACACACCAATGGTCCCTTCTAGTCATGGGGCTTGGACTTTATAGGTGAGATCAAACCACATCCCAGTGGCCATCACAAATTGATCTTGGTAGCCACTGATTATTTCACCAAGTGGATTGAGGCTATACCCACTAAGAATGCTAATCATAAAGTTGTCATAAAGTTCTTGAATGATAATATTTTCACTAGATTTGGTTGCCCAACCAAACTAGTCACTGATAATGCAGTAGCTTACAAGGAAAAAGAATTGGTGGACATGACTGAATCCATGGGCATTGAATTGGTGCATTCTACCTCATATTATCCTCAAAGCAATGGCCTGGCAGAATCATCTAACAAGAGTCTTGTAAGGATAATCAAAAAACTATTGGAGGACAACAAAAAGTGCTAGGATTCCAAGTTGAAGTTTGCATTGTGCGCTGACAGAGTTGCCAATGAGAAGTCCATAGGAAATTCTCCATTTAAGCTGGTTTATGGAAATTCTCATAGGGAGGCTTTCATCCCCAGAAGGAGCCAGTGTTAGCCTTGTTTGCATGTGGTCCAAAATGGATCCAAATATGCTCTCAAAGTCTTCAAAATATCATAAAATCATGCCAAAGAGAAAAACAATCGCATGAGAAGAGCCCTTAGAATGGTGGAGAAACACTATTAGGAGGCAAAAACCCAAGGAAATAGTGAAAAAACTAAGTATCGGAGGTCTGAACAGTGAAATGCACAGTAGCCGCCAAATCTGGCCAATCAATGGTCCAAATTCAATCAGCAGATCGCAATTAGCGATCGTAATCGTCCAACACAATAAAGCACTCACCATTGGCCTACGGCATGAGCGATATGCGATTGCGATTAATCGCATCACAATATCACAATTGAGGAAACATCATGGAGCGAGGCCTTTATACATGTATATGTGCGATGTGATTAGCTAGACCCGATGGCTATATAAGCATTATTGCATAGATTTTGAGATCCACTGAAAGGAATTTGTTAATGTATTTTCACATATTTTGTTATTTAACAAAATATAAAGGCACAGCACTGATGCGATAAAACCCGGACCTGAAGGGGTTCGGGAATGAAAATATATAATATTTCAGATCCACCAAAGCTATTTTTCAGGACTTTTAGTGTTTTTAACATATTTCAAATATGAAATGAAACCTTGGAAACAAGGTTGAAGTGACTTGCGATAATGATTGAGAGCAGACCCAATAGAAAAATAGACCGGATTTGAGGACATTTGAAGTCTGGGTGAACAATGTTGTTGGCGGATTTTCATAGTTGAATGCATTTCTCTGTGTTTAACAGAAAGCAGCCGTTTCAATGATTCGAGTAGACAGACAACCGAAAAGGGGAAAAAGCAATGCAACACTGCTAAACCAACAGAAATAGTCATGGAGCGCGTTGGCACGCACGAGCTACTTGACAGCGCGACAAAATTACTAGAGTGTGGTTACTCTGTTGTTAGAAAAAGAAACCTTCAAGCTCATGCATGTCTAATCATGGCATCAAGTCATTAAAAATACAGAGAGGATAAATTAAGACACCTCGAGCTTTTGAGAGCTTGGGAGCATTGTAAAAAGCTTATAAATGGTTGAAAGTTAGAAGTATGAGGGGTTCAATTTTTGGAGATTGTGGAGACTCTGCTCCTCTAAGCTTCTCATCTTCATTCCAGTAATATAAGATTCTTTTGTTGTTACATGTTCGATTCCCATTTTCTCCTCTGTTCTAAGCTTGCACTTGAATAGGTTATTCATGCTTTCTTCTATGTCTAATGCCAGATAACTATCATCTTATCTCTGCGTTGATAAAGTAGATTTTCAAGCTTCATTTACTTTCTATATCTAGCCATTCATATGTGTTTATGTATGCATCTGTTGGTATAGTCAGTATTCTCCATCTATCCATTGAATCTATAAACTATTGAGCATTAGTGGTTTAAAGCCTTGTAAAGTTAAGGGTGTTCATGCATGTCTTGAGTGAAAACAGAGTTGAAACAGTCATCTGACTTGATCCAAACCATCATCCATTCCAATAGTTCCGAGAACGATAATAATATCTTCTCTTTTATGGATGTTTTTTCCGGTTATAACTAGATTGAAATCAAACCTGAACACCAACACAAAATTATTTTCATCTTCTTGTGGGGAAAATTTTCCTATCATAAACTGCCCTTTTGTCTTAAAAATGTTGGTGCTACTTTGTAGTAGGCCATGTCTTATGCATTCCATGATATAAAATACATTGATGACGTCTATCGTGACGACCTTACAGCCTGATGTCTGCTTTGTGAGGATCATCCTGCACATCTTCGAGAGGTTTTGTCCAATTCCATTAATAAAAAATCTAGCTTAATCCACACAAGCGTTTTTTTTGTGTGCGATCATATGATTTCTAGGCTTCATTATCTCTAAATAAGGTTATTGTGTTTATCCCTCGAAGGTTGAGGTGATTATCAATCTGCCTCCTCCTTGTAATTTTTGATAGCTTCAAAAACTTTAGGGAAAAGTTGATTTCTTATGACGATTCATTGCAAATTTTTCTCGCATTACCCTAGGCTTCATGCACTTGTTGAATAAAGGAGTACATTTCATTTGGAATGAACAATCCCAAACATTCTTTTGATTCCCTTAGGCAAGCTTTGTTGTCCACACCATTACTACATCCTCGTAACTTCAACTGAGATTTTATGTCATATCTCGCAGCCTTAGAATCTTCATTAGGTATGGTCCTCATCTAAGAAGATGATATGCGCAATGAAAACCCCATTTACTATCTTAGCAAAGGCACTTTAGGCTTTGAACTTCGTTATTCCCACGTTGAGAAGTTAACCTTAGTAGCTATTATTGATGTACAACAATTCAGGCATTATATCTTATTGCAAAAGGCTATCATCATTGTTGACTCCAACCCCATGAAGCACATTCTTAGCCATCAAATCATTGGATGGAAATACTCCAAATGGATTGTTTTCCTCCAAGAGTTTGATTTGGAGCTCGTTATTGTTAAATCTAAAAAATCCCTAAATTTCATCGAGCTTCTTGCTGAATTTCCTTAGACTAAGGAGGAATTTATGGCCACAGATCCAGTTTTTGAAGAATCCTTGTTCCTCATTTATACGTTTGACCCTTCGTATGGAGACATTCTTTTGTATCTCCAAACACAACATTTTCAGCCTGAACTATCTCATGATAATCATTGGTGTATATGCCATCAATATCAACACTATCTTATTCTCAATGATACTCTATACCGTTACGATGTTGAAATTGTGCTATGTCGATGCCTTACTCATGGAGAAGTCAAACATGTCTCGAATGATTTCCCTACTAGGGCATGTGGTGATCATCTATCTCGGCTTGTAACTGCTCCAAACAATTTGTGAATCAGGTACTTTTGGCCTTCACTTTTTAAATATTGTATCTTAGTAGTCCAAAAATTCCATCCCTGTCAAATATTTTCTTATAATATGCATGCTCATTTTTCCCTACTACATCCAATAGTTTTCATCAGACCTTTTATGCAGTGAGAAATTTTCTTTATGCAATGTAACCCATCCTCTGCCCAAGGTCATCACTACATAATCGTGGTTTTTGACTATTTTACGAAATGGGTCGAGTCCATGCCTACACATTTAAATAGCAGTAATATTGTTGCCTTATGTTTCTTTATTCATGTCATCAACAGGTTTGGTGTGCCTAAACACATCATGATTGATCATGGTAAATACTTCCAGAATGATATGATGTAGGAACTAGCTTCGAAGTCAGGATTTCATCATGAACACTCAAAACCCTATTATCCTCAAGCCAATGGCCAAGTAGAAGTTGTCAATCAAACTTTGAAAACCATGTTACAATGGATGGTAAGGAAACATAATTCTAATTGGAATCTTATGCTATTTTCCTCCCTATGGGCATATTGAACCTCAATGAAACCTACTACTAGCTTTACTCCTTTCCAATTGGTTTATGGAGTGGATTCAATTCTTCCTATTCAGTGTGAAAGATCTTCGCTTGAGTGAGATTTTGAGTTACTCCCTGACATTTTGACCAAGGAAGAATGCCTCCTACAACTCAACCATCTACACGAACAACACCTTCTCGTGCTAGTCAATAATGAAACTCATAAAAAATGGGTTTAGGCACAATATGACAAGTCTATTCAACCTCATGTTATTTCTGAAGGGGGTCTAATTTTGGCTTATGACCAGGACCATGACAAGTTAGGGGTAGGTAAACTCAAAACCATGTGGCATGGTCCCTATATTGTTAAACATGTTCTCAAGAAAGGAGCTGATAAGTTAGTTGATTTTGATGGGAATCCTCTGTTGGAGCCATGTAATGGGCTCTACCTAAAAAGCTACTATGCTTAGATGCTTTGCGTGGTTGCCTATATATAATATATATAGGCATGTGTGTGATAAGTTTATTTGATTTTCTTAGTGTTTTCCATAGTCAATGTGTTTGATTCGTGTATCTTCTCTTTGATGAACAAATGTCAACACCCTCGCTTCTCTATAGAGGATTTGCAGATGGTGCAATCCATTGACTCAGAATGTTTCTTTTGCTACTTAGGTCATATTTTCATCCATTGATGAGATTGTAAGTTTTTGGGGGTATTTTTCTTTTCTTGATTACTAACAATGTGGTTTAATATAGTATTTTCATTGAACTTTTGACCGAGGCTAGTTTCCTTGGCATACGCGACTTTGAAATCCAGTTTGACTCTCAACTCAAATGATTCTATTATGTAAGGAACTCTACAATCCTATGTTATTTTTTTAGGGTACGTCTCTCGGAATTCTTATTTGATTACATTGATTATATTCATATTCCTCGAGACCAAAACACATTGGCTAATTCGTTAGCTAACTATGTGTGGGATTGGAATTTGTCACATTAATAGTTTTAACCATGCACATGATAAAGTAAGCATTCATTGTACATACATCAAAACACATAGAGGTCATTATTTTATTATATATAAAAAGTTTGGGTACGTAGTTTGAAAATTGGGCATCTGAGCCCTTGGCCACCTAGCCAAACATATGTAGATATATCACCAAACACACGTTCCTAATTACACCACTGTCCTTGCTCAAAGGTGCTCATGATATCATAAAACTGAATTTAGGATGTGGTGGAAGAGGGTCTGATGACAGGTTGATTCGACCCCAATCATATGCCTCTATTAGTGTCAAGGGTTATCTGCAATACTCCTCGGAGGAACACATAATGTCAACCCCTCGACATTCAGAGTAAATTCATGCAACTCCTCATCTTCATCCTCTACCTTTGTTGCTTGGGATTGGACTAGTGGTACATGTATCCTTAGCTAGGAATAGCTCACAGGGTGTGTGGGTGCGACATCTGCATATCATAACAATAACATATTAGTAACTTTGTACCCATTTAAAAAAAAATTAAATATTTCAAAAATCCAAAACAAAAAATTTATAAAACATAAAAACCATTTTTTTTACCACAATCATGTAAGTCCACTCTAGGGGCCAAGAATATGTCTAGATCTCCCTATAAATCCACTCCATCATATGGGTAATCATCCACTGTCAATGTTGTTGCTTTCAACCACTTATAGTAGGTGTCAAGGAACCAGTTACTACCATGTACTCCATCTTCTCTAGTCATGATCAAACACCACCTCATCATTTGAGGCTCTATTTGTGATAGATACACCACGTAGTCAAGTGACATTGGCTGCATCACTGGGATATTCTTGAAAAAGAAATTCAGTAGAAAGCTACCATATCCAAATTTATGGTTTCTTACCCTCTTCATATTCGTCCATTGAGCTTTCACATTAGCCAACAATCCCTCACACCAATTAAATAGGGTGGGTTCAAATCATCTTAGACATAGCTCCAGATGTGGTTTAGTCACAATATGGGTAGATTTGGTGCCATATCCCTAAGTCACAATGTATGCCATTGTCAGCAAGGTCAGGCCTTCTAGGTCCTTAATATGGATTTACCCTCTATCTCTCTAGTAGCCTACCCTGCAATGCTACTTCATCAAACTTTTAATTGTCTCTCCACTGGTACTACGAACCCTTGACAACATCACTAGGGCACTCCGCCTTGATAACCATGCGAGGAAGTATACCAGTAACAAACGTGAGTGAATCCACCAATGAGGAAAATGGACCCCAAGGTACCTAGTATAGGCCACTAATTGTGAATAGATGAGCTGACATCAAACACTAGTGAACTTAACCAATCAGGAACCAATGATGAAAACCCATTATCGATCATGAGGAAGCCTACCACTGAGGTTTGGAAGCTCAAAGGTACTACTGGTTCCTAGATCAAGCTCTTCGATAATGAGATGAAGTTGACAGGAGAAGATCCATCGAAGGAGGGCCTTGATGTATCCCTGTTTCCCAGAAAACTAGTTTCTTTTTTATCTGTTAGCCCTCTAGGATTGGCAGCTATCCTAGAAACAAAAAAAAAAAGTAATTTGGGATTTCCTCTATGTTTGATAGATAAGGGAGAGGCAAAGGAACCAACCTGAATCTTTCGCTTGACTCCTTGCGTGATCTCTCTCCCCCTCGACAGAGCTTGCAACTCCTCTCCTACTTATCCCGCTTAGAGAATACCTGTAGAGACAAAGTAACAAAACACCATCAAGGCATCTCGATCTATTATATCATAAGAATTGCAGAATCAGAAATACAATGAACATACAATGGCATTCACAAATAACAACATTCACAAATACATGATTGTATGGAGGAAAACTCAAAGAACTTTATCAAAATAGAAGGGAGAATTACAACCCAGTTATCTGATCCAGCATCAAAGCCCTCTTCACCTCATGAAAATCAAGATGACGTCAACAATATAATGCTCTCTCTCAACCTCAAACTATCAGCACTTCCTTGCAAATTACAAAATTCCAACCCCTAGATCTCTTAAATGAGGAATCCATTTATAGATGTGTGCAAGGGTGTGAGTCATCTTTGGGCTTTTGATTAGTGTCATTCCACTTGTTGTTTTTGGTTCCACCTGGATATTTCTTGGATCTCTTACTCATCCCTGGGCTAATTCAGAGAGGCAAGTGTCAAAGATAAGTTTCTAGAAGATTCCATGAGCACCCACTTAGCAAACTGTCTCGGACATTTGTCCATCCTCATTCATCGCACCCTACAGAAGGCCTCTTCAGTATGCATCACACCTAGCTAGTGTAGGAGTCAGTATGCATCTCACCCTAACAATGGAGCAGTCAATATGGTCCTCTTTTGGCCAGTTCTGGATGGTTTTTCAGGTGGAACGTTTGGGGAATGATGTAATCAGTTGACCATGATCCTTTAGGGTATGAAACAACACTTTTAGGGTTTAAAGAGCCTTAGTTTATCGACATATAAGATTGGGGTTGAAGTGCCCATATATGTCTATAACAGTTGCCCCCTAAAGCATGAAGTCATAAATCTTTTGATGTCAGGTGAAATGCTTTACCATGAGGATCCGAGGTTTTCGAAACTGGAAGGTGACCTGTATAAGATATAATACAATACATCATCATCAAAATATATTTTTCATGATCTAGTTGAGGTGGGCATTCCCATGCTCAACTTTATAAATTCATTTTCATGTACATAGGATAGGTGATCATCTACAATTGCAGAATGGTGATTCTTTAGAGTCATTATCCCTGGCTCGGATGACTATCTGTGTAGGTTCTATGTACATTTGATGTCTTTATGTCCCTGAATATATCGCAGCCCAGATGGATGAAACTAGATCTAGGGTCTTTATACTCATTCAATATTTTCCCAATGTACAAGTCAATCCATGTGAAGAGAGGTTCTGAAGTCGAACATGGAAAGACATCATCTGATTACCAACCAATAATGTAAGTTGTTAGTAGATGCGAGAGGAATCACTGATAATGATGATGACCGTCAAGGTACTACAGTACAATTCACGTGGTGTGAATATATGATCCGATGTCGAACACCACGCAAAGTCTTTCGGTCGAAGGCCATTGATGTCAACCTGTCACCGGAAGTGAGAAACTTCCCATTGAGGCATGCAAACTTCAAAGTACAAAAAGGGTTGTTTCTAAGTCAACTTCTTGGATAATGAGCTGATGTTGACAAGAAGTGACCCATTGTAGGAGGTATCCCACATGTACGACACGAAACGAAGCAAACGATCTTTTGGAGGTGGAAACGATCTGACGACACAAGGTTCAGGAATGGCGATCATCACAAATGGAGGGTGAAGGTATTGCAGTGGATGAGGCATTAACTGGATGGTGGTTTCTCAACTGAATGACTTCTCTTGAACATATCGGAGACCCTAAGATGGATTGGTAGCATTAACCCCAACAGATGGATGATGTGGAAGACTAATAACCCAACCCGACTCAATCATGGTGATGGAGTGAAAGTGTCATGTTCAAGAGTGACTTGCTACCATAAAATTCTTCAAGTTTTCTTCCATTTTTCCCCAGTCATTACTGACAAGTACCTCTTTATTTTTGTCAAGCTTGAGGAGGATAACATATGCTTGTTCTATAATTTTCCCTTCGGGAAAACCTGTCGCTATGTTTTAGCGAGCCTAGCGACAGTGAAACTTGCTCTTGTCTAGGGGACAAGTTCGTCGCTATCATTTTAACAAGTTTAACAACAAAGACAACTCGGTCCTTTTCATGTTTCGAGAGTTTGAAAAGGGACGAAAAGGAAACTCCAACAGTTATTTTTCATAGCAAAATCCCTTAAGTCAAAAAAGGATAAAATAATACAAAAGGGATGACTTTTCGATCACTTTAGCGAGCCAAAAAGACCAGTGCTCGAACTTTTTCATGACATAATCCCTCAGGTCTGAAAAATATTAAAATATACGTGAGGGATGGCACTTCCCATTACTTTAATGAGCTGGAAAGGCCAATATCTCAACAATATTTTCATATTTAGCGAGTCTGAAAAGAGTTTAAAGAAGGCTCGTTTTTTAGGAACGAGTAACATTTAGGGTAGCAATTGGTTCCGGGTAGGCTTGGAAATTCTCAAAACAAGGTGATGTGAAGAGGATAGCTAACAAGACCACTCGTCGCAGCTGTTCCTCAAAAAGGTAAACAATCAAGTGGAAGCATATGATTGGCCAAAAGGATGGAGGTGATGGTAGGAACACAGCCAAGGCTCAAAAGGTTGATAGCATAGTAATCACAAAGATTATTTACCAAAGGTGGGTTCATTTTTTAATGAGCTTGAACCGTGGGGAATTATGCTCAGCGGTAGGTTTATTTTTTAATGAGCTTGAACCATGTGATAACTATGCTCAAGTAGGTTTATTTTTTAGAAAGCTTGAACCATGTGATAACATTGCTCATAGGTAGGTTTATTTTTTAACGATCTTGAACCATATGATAACATATGCTCAGGGGTAGGTTCATTTTTTAATGAACTTGAACCATATGATAATATATGCTCAGATGGTGGTCAAAATGTTTAATTTACTGCTTAGCACATAATATTTTCTCATCGAGCATTCAACTTGCTCAATCACTCCATCAAACTGATTAGGAATACATATATATGTATGAAAAATGAGTTAAAACTACCATTTTGCTTGAAGTATGTGAATAGTAAACATAAAAGTAGTTTTACCTTCCATTTTCATCATTCTATTTCAAATTTGGGATTTTGGAGCACTGGAATGGTTTTCCCCCTCAAATTACACCAGTTTATTTCGAGAGATCCAATGGACTATTCTTTGCACCATCAAGACTAGGTAGGAGCTAACCCTGAGCTCTTCATTTTTATTCCATCCTTCTTTGAATCTGAGCATGCTTTTTCACATTTCTGGGTCCTTGGGGTTTGAAGACCTCGTTCCCTAATCATCGCACCTTGCTGGTATCGAAAGGTGTGATTCATGCTGAGATGCCAACTGGTCAGTTAGTATGCATCCCACCTTGCTCAAAGGCAGGGTGCGATGGGTGAAGAAGGGCATCTTTACACAGTGATTTTTCATCAAAATTATTCCTGTTTTTGCTCAAATTTGGATCCTAACTTATCTTTTGTTTTCATTTCAGACTTTTTTTGGATCAAGATGGTTGTCACATGGTGTGAATGTGAGCATGAAGAAGAGGACATGATTGCTTTACATGACCCGAGCACAGTTGTTGCATTAAGAAATTGTGGCTTGCTGAAGTTCTTCCTCATATCCAGCATGAGGCAACAAATTAGCTTGTTGCAATATTTCCTCGATGCTTGGGATCCGATCGACCAGGTATTCTAGATCAGAAGCAAATCTATTCCATTGAGAGTAGAGGATATTTACTTTCTGACGGGGTTGTCGAGGCGTGGTGCCCCTCTTTCACTATCAAGATTCGCTCGTGGAGGTGAATCCGTGAAAGACTATATTCGTTAGTTCTGCAGAGATGGATCTCAGCCTAGTAGAGATGGCAAGAACAATATCCAGGATGTCACTGATCGGCCATTGAGGACCATTTTATTTACCTTTGCTAGATAGGCTGGAAGCGTAGCTTTACACTTGGCAAATAGATCTTACATGCAGTACGCCCTAGAATGCTTGGAACCAAAGGTGTTCAACTGGTGTGAGGCAGTGCTTCCTGTCATAAAAGAACAACTCTCTAAAGTAAAGAATGGAAGAACCAATAATTTTGGCTATGGTTCCATATTGACTACTTTTTCCTTGGAGATGATTCCACTGATGTAGCCTTAGTACATTTCACTAGGATTGCTAGCACCGGGGGAACCACGGATGCAGAGATGGGTTGATCTTATGGCTATACATGTCGGTTAGTCATAGATTTCCTTCTCTAATGCCTTTTTCGAGTGGTTTTACTGTCAGGAGATGGTCTTTGCGGAGTATCCATACGTCAAGATGGATTTCTGAGGCAACTCGGATTTGGCATTACCAGCTGGCGAGCAGTGGAGTGCTATAGGTAAAATTATTTGATCACATCTTTGTTTATTAGTTTTATAATGTTTTTGTGTTTCTAAATATTACCAAGACTAATCAAACTTATATGTGTGTGTAGATATTGAACTAGTGCGACCAGTGGCGCACCCGTGGGCGGTAGATGACGCTCCAGTAGGAGAGGCTATAGGGAGGGCCATCCTTCGAGATCTGGACATATCGGAGACCCTGACAATGCTTCAAGATTAGATTAAGGGTCTCACTCTTAGTATTAAGGATGTCAGGACTGATAAGTTACCTTTGAGGTTATAGCGCCATACCACTGGCGTGCCGAGTCGATGGACTAGGCTCCTGCACATGATCGCATAGGTGATGACATGTTATCACCGACATCATTAGTCTACGATGCTTCCATGCATTCATTTTTTGAGTTTCTTGGTCATACGATCGATATTATCTTGGACACAAAACATTTTGTAAAAACTATAAACAATTATATGTTTTTGATTTTCAAAGTTTTATCTTGGTTAAGTTATGCAATCTTGATGCAAATGTTAATGTAAAATGCTTTCTTTACAAATGTTGCAAATGTTTATCTAACACATAGTTTGCTAATGAATCAGTTAACGTGTTTAAGTTTCTCGAAATGTGTTGATATTGAATGGAATAAAACTGTCTTTCCAAAATCTTGACTCTTAGGAACATGCGATACATGGCTGGATTACGAATAGAATAAATGCCAGTAAGCTGTAGAATGATGATCTGTGAATCTAGCATGACAACGAGTCAGCATATGCCATGTGAAATGGCATCAGAGAGAAGCTTAATCAACGTGCTATACATAGCGATGTTGTTCGTTGATCGACCAATACATATCCCCCTGAAACTCACTAACTCACCGCTTGGAGCAAAAATGGCCCAGGCTGCAGAGGACAGGTTTCACGTACTATGACTAGCTCTGTCAGCATGCCCAACAAATGGTTCCAAAACGTCAGACATCTGCAACAAAAGCGAAGTGGAGTACCTAACCAAAATGACAACTCTAAAAGAAAACAAAAAATGCAACAAAAGCATATATGCAATAAGCGTACTACACCTAATCAATCATAGTAACATTTAAGATACAACCCATTACGGGGCTATGACAGAGGAATCCCATCATAATCGACTAGCTCGTAGGCTCCTTTTTCCAATACTCATTTAACAATGTAGGGGCCCATCCATAATGGTTCGAACTTACCTGCTCCCAATTTATCAAAGTCCTTATCGTAAAGCAAGACCAGGTCACCTTCCGAAAAGACACGGGGCTTGACATTTTTTTCAAATTGTGCCTTGATGCCTTTCTTATGTGCTTCGTTAGCCAATGCAGCATCATGATGGGTTTCATCCTGATGGATTAGTTCCATGAAACAAGCCTCTTCTTCTGAAGTTTCAGGAAGCAGATCAATTGCGAGTTTGAGAGATGATATTTCACACTGAATTGGTAAGACAGCGTCTAGACCATACACCAACTGAAAGGGTGTAAATTTGGTCGCATTTCTCATTGAAGTCCTATATGCCCATAGAGCTGAGTACAGGATTAAATTCTAATTCCGTTTGTGGACTCCAATCATTCTCTGCAGCATGCGCTTAAGGACTTTGTTGATTGACTCAACTTGTCCATTAGCCTGTAGATAATATGGAGTAGAACTATCGTGGGACAGTCCTAATTTGGCAGTCAATTCAACCATCATGTGATTGCAAAAATTTGATCCATGATTTGTGACTATAGCCTATGGGACACCAAATCTAGAGAGTACATGATTAAAAAGAAAAGAGTAGTCGTTTCGCTGTTGTTGTTTAATGTAGGCATCGCTTTGGACCATTTTGTAAAATAGCCGATAGCGACTATAATATACCCATGCCCCCCCTGGCCGAGGTGGGGTTACATGTCATGAAATCTATGCCCCATTTAGCGAATGGCCCAACAACAACTACTAGATTCAGTGGTGCAGGAGGTAATCTGGTTTTGCGATAAAAAATCTAACAAGCATGGCAACTTCTGATTGAAATTATGCAATCTTTGAATATAGTGGGCCAGAAGTAACCAGCTCGTAAGATATTTTGTGTAGTAGCGTAACCAGATAGATGTCCCCCACATGCACCTGAATGATTGTCATTCAAGACTTTTTCGGCCTCCTCATGCATGAGGCACCTTCACAGAACTGTATTGACACCACAACGGTAAAGTGTATCACCAACAATTAGGTAATCCTTAGCTTGGTATGGAATACGCTGTTATTCAAATTGAGAGGTTTTAGGACTAAAAGTTTTGGTTTGGAGATAGACCAGTATATCTCTGTACCACGGTTTGCTTGACGATATTAGAAACAGAGTCTCATCCATGATTGATGCTTTAGATGTTAAATCGTTGGACGATGATGGGAGTTCACAAACTAACTCTAGAAAGATGAGAGACTTCTTTGATTTGGATTTGGTGAATTCCAGATCAAACTCTTGCAAAATGGCTATCCATTTGGAATATTTGCCCCCTAGTAATTGACGCGACGGAATGTAGGTCATAGGGTTGCAATCTGACACAATGGCAGTTTTGCGAAAGAGAATATAGTGTCGAAATATTTGTACTGCTTAAACAGTGGCCAAAGCCAGCTTTTCAACATAAGAGTACTTGCTTTCTGTATCATTAAGGTTGCGGCTTAAATAATATATAGGATGTTCTATTCCATTATCTTCTTGCACTAAAACCATGACGATGGTCATATCTACAGCGGCGAGATATAGGTTAAAGTATTTTTGATATTCAGGAGCTTACATTAATGATGCTTTTATCAGGGAACCTTTTAAAGCATCAAAGGAACCTTGCGCAACCTAATCCCAGTGGAAGGGTACTCCTTTTTTCAACAGACGTGTATAGCCTTTAGCGAGTTTGGCATAATGTGGAATGAACCTCCTCAGAAAGTTAGCATTCCCTTGGAGCTTCTAAATCTGAAGCAAATTTGAAGGTGGAGGCATGTCAAGGATTGCCTAAACCTTAAATGGGTCAAGTCGAATTCCGTCCTTAGAAACTACGAAACCCAGTAATTGACCAGAACCAACACAAAAAACACATTTGTGCAGATTGAGTCGTATCTTGTAGTGTCGAAAACATAGAAATATGGCTCTCAAATGTTGTGGATGATCAGTCCACTTTCGCGAATGAGCTGATAGATCTTCAAGATATGGTTGAACAATGTGTTTGATGTCATGGAAGGCATAGCTCATCGCCCTTTTAAAATTCACCCCTACGTTCTTCAAACCTAAAGGTAATTTACGATACAAAAATGTGCCCCACGGACATATAAATGCAGTCTTCGACTAGTCCTATGGGTGGATATTGATTTGGTTGTACCCGAAAAATCCATCCATGAATGAAAAGATTTGACAACCGGCACATTCATCAATTATCTGGTCGATGAAGGGTGTAGGATAGTTGTCCTTTGGACACACTTGGTTTACATCCCTATAATCGACACACACTCTAAATGTTCCTTTCTTCTTCATCACAGGAACAATATTTGATACCTAATCAGTTAGAGGAATAGGGTAAATGAAACCAGCATGCAAAAGTTTTTCAACTTCTGCCTTTATGGCAGCGGCTTTCTTCGGGTGAACAAGTCGAAGCCATTGTCATATTGGTTTGAAATCTAGATACATCTTGATTTCATGTTCAACAATTCTCGAGTCAATGCCTGACATTTCTTCATATGACCATGCAAAGACATCTTTGAATTCATGAAAGAGAGCGCAGTATATTTCCAGTTCTGATGGAGAACAAGATTTGCCAACATGAATATTCTCTATAACATTAGGTTTGGTCGAGATATTAATAGTGATAGTTTCTTCAATATTGGATAGATTTCACTCGGAATCCATTATATTTACAGTATTTGATAGAAAATAAAAAACTAAAGGATGATTAAGGTCACTTCAATAATCTTCATTGTTATCTTGAAGGTGGAAACGATGGTGGTAATCTTCCCATGGCATCTCTTCTATCATCATTGACTGGATGATTCCTTCGTCTGTAGCATGTGTACAAGACCAAGTATCGGAGGAGGTACCATACTCTAGAGACCTATCTATCTAAACACTCATTGAGTGTTGCTTTGGGTTTGCCACCTAGAACTAGAAAATTGATTTCTACAAATATTCTATGGGGCTTGGGAGAAACACCTCACGATGATCCACACTATCAAAATGGTCAAAGTTCTTCTTGATCAGGCGATGTGGAAGAGACCATATGACAGGTTTTCACTATGGAAACTTCCGCCAGATTAGTTGGAGGCGGGAGGGCAAAAGTACCCATTAAGGAAGGGTCTTTTAGGAGACATACGCTGACATTTTGAAGCAATTGAGAACTTCCATGGATCAATGGAATGCTTCCAGTAGCTTGTGAACTATTGGGGAAAAAGGTTAGTTGGTCAACGATTATAATTCCACCTTGGAAGGGGAATGCAATATTTCTAAAATATGTAGACACAACGGCAGCCATAGCATAAATCCAGGGCCTTTCCAGTAAGATATTGTAGTCAAGGTTTCCATCAATGACCTAGATTTCAATTTATACTATCTTGCCCCCCAGTTCAACTTGCAAGTTCCTTAAAATCCCATACAGTGTGTCTGTTCTTCCATCAAATGATTTTAATGTCATTGATGATTTTGAAAAGGGTGGTGAACCTAAAGTTTTCCAACAACTCATTGACATAATACAGGTAGATGCCCCCTCATCAATTATCATTTGATGAACAATTTTATTGAGCACTTTTACCTGTATAAGGAAAGCGAGTTGGGTCGGTAACTGAGGTGTGTATCCTTTATGGTTAAAGGCCACAAGATTGGAATCTGCTGGATCAATCCCACCTATTGCTGATAACAAAGCTTGCTTTTGGGAGGGGCAATTATGCAATACTTCATGTGTCGACATAGTGGATGGCGATTGAGCTAGATCCTCCACTATATTATAATTTTGTGCAGCTCAAGCATGAGGATTAAATGTCGATTTATGTACTACTCCCTTTGGTGTCTTTATAGTTAATTCAGGAATGATGGGCAAAACAAATTCTAGTGAAGTTGTTGTCGAACTACTGGGTTGATCTATAGCCTTGTTGTTCGATGATGGTGGATTCCCATAATGTTTATTCCTTGTCAATATCAAAGCATCATTTTGTTTGTTTGAGATGGATAGCATAAGCATTTGGGATGTGGAAGCATGATCGATAGCAACCAGATTAGTTTCTGGGTTTGGAAACAGATCAGTCAACATCGCTAAGGTATTTGAAGTCTTTAACAATTTCTTAACCTCAGCTCGATGTGGACAATTTCTCGTGTAATGGTCCTCATTACAAGTGTAACATGGATCACGAGGTTTCTTTTGCCCAGTAGGGTTCTCATAAGATTTTTTTAGGAGTTGAGTTCTCCTATTTCTTCTTATTATTTTTCCCTTTCTTCTTGCCCCCTAGTTGCTTTGGATCTTTGCCCTTGTCAGATGACACAGCATTAACCTCCGCGGTAAGTGATTTGTCATTTTCTTTTTTGTTAGAAACTACAAGGGCTTTACCAGATGGAGCTTTTGCAATTTGCGTGCTTGAGGTACCGATCACGCCATCACCGGCATGAGAGTCCCTATTCGATTTAGGAGGGGGAGGAATGGAAAATTCTAGTCTAAGAGCATTAGGAATTTTGTCATAGAGTGTGCCAGATTGAGTATAGATCAAGTCTAAATATTGGGCATGAGCAATGACTTGCTCTTCAGTGAAAACTCCTCCTTTCACCACGTCTTTAGTGATAGAAGGTAATAAGGACTTAATAACCCACTCAACTAAAAGCTGATCAGGAACATACGTCTTTACCATTCGACAACAACAATGCCACTCATGAATATGATCAGATATGTGAGTGGTTGTTGTCTGTTTAAAGTTGGTAAGGAGTTCTGTCCCTGTTTCGTACCTTATGGGTAACTGAAAGTGGGTTAGAAAAGTAGTGGCAAGGGCGTTGAAGTTATCAAACGAAGCTCTAAGCAATTCAATATACCATTTCATTGCCAGACCAATTAGCATTCTCTAAAAAAGGTGAAGCCTAATCGATTCATCATTTCGGGTGTTAGACAAGCAGCACAAATGAAAAGTCATTACATGATTCGATGGATCTTCACCTGGATTTCCATTGAATTTAGGAATATCGAATGGAAGTTTATGAGGAATTGCTGGCCACTAAGGGGCATACGCAATTGGATCATTTGTCAGTCGATTCAAATTTGGTAATTCCAGAGTTGCTACAAAAGGCAACTGCTGATTTAGGTTAGGTGAAGCATACCCAGGATTAGATGGAATTGCCTGAGTTGTAGGTCTTTGCATACCAGCATAATGTATTTGATGCTGGTAACTTTAATAAGGTTGTTGGATATAACCAGTATAGTATGGTTATTGATAACCATATTGAAAATGTTGTTTTCCATTACCTACAAAGCCTTGTTGCTCAGGTCCTCAGTAGGTTTGCTGGAATTGCGGTTGTTGGTATTACACTAGCCATGGTTGTTGGACCATTTTTTGTTGCCCAATACTGGAAGATTGACCAAGATGTGGGGTGATAACACCCGTTTGAGCCTGAGTCGTTCCAGGTAAGGAAGCCCTAACCTAAGGTTGTGATTGAGCCATAGAGACAAGTGGTTGTTGTATTGCAACCTGAGACACTTGAGGTTGACACACAACAAGAAATGCTTGTACTTGTGACACAATCACAATAGTAGGTGTGGTGGGAATATTCGACACAGGTTGTGTTGGTTGTATTGAATATACAACCCTTGGTTGTTGAGGTAGTATTGGTACCCAACCGCTGGATGTAATTCTAGTCTGACCTGAATTTTGTTGTAAACTCTCATGTGGTTGTTCTCCAGGAGGGAACAATGAAAAAGCATATTGCCCTCCATATGGCGGCAGTCCAGTGTTCAAAGGATATATTGGTCCTTGAAGACTAGTCTGCCCAAATTGATACTGGCATGCAGGATCAATTTGTTGAGTTTCAACATAAGAAATACCAGATGGGATTCTAGATGAACAAATAGGAACAAACCATGTCGTCAAAACAACCCCTGAGTGGACTCCAGCTAGTGATTGATAACTAGTTGGGACAGATAGTATACCAGCAAACATAGTAGGAATGGAAGTAGGAAGATTTGCCGTAGCTGTATCAGATGACACAGTCCTAGATGTTGATGGTTTCTGAGACATGTTTAGTCTATCCAAAAGATTTCCTAGCGATTCGACGGGAGCTTATGATGAAGGATGATTAAAAGAACTAACTTCAGGAGTAGAAGGATATAAGTGTATCCCAGTTCCAAAATGTAATGGGGTACTGGATGGAAGATCCTCTACTATCTCCTCTATAGCAATCAATCCAGGTGGAAGAGGTAGACCATCAGGTCTGTAAACTATTTCTGAAGCGAAGAAGGTATAGCTTCTGAAGTGACAGATACTAGAGGGATGAAACCTTCTGAATTCTGGGACTCAACTTCTAGATGTTTAGTTAAGTGAACTTCAGTCTCTAGCTCAACTCTAGATGGAGCTGTTTCAGGTATAGAAGTGTCTATTGTTACACTAGGATCAGTTGTAATGTCCTCTTGTAATTGCGGAACCTCTTCTGTGAAGGCAGATGTACTAGAAGTGATCAGAGTAACTGTAGTCTCTGACGATGTTGAAACACAAGTTTCAAATAAACCAGGTGAATTGGACTCAGTTAAACGAGACCATTTTGCCCAGAATGGCTTCGTTTCCAGAGTCAAAGATGGTTGACTCGCTAGTCTCTGTGAACGACGGGGTTTTGATTGAATTTTTCCACGATTGCGGATTACTTGATCAACTCAAAATTAAGGGGAAAATTTTGTTATTCTGAATTTAATAAATTTTAATGATGATTTGACACAACTTTGATTTTTCAATTTTTAAGAGTCGATAAAAAGCTAAAGATGACTCTAGTCCCCTTCGATTTTTAATGAGCTTGAAGTGACAAGTGCTCAGATGGACCTTTTCTTTTAAGGAGTCGAAAAGGAACAAAAGTGACTACCTCTGGAAATCTAGACAGAGGGATTACCAAAATAATCGGCAAAACTACAATATACACCTTGGTGATAAATTAAAGAGAAATTACCAAGGACTTATGTACGGCAGTCAATCTTCCCGAATGTTGTGTTCAGTGCATTGCGATTGATAGGGTGGTAGACATGGCTTCCTATGGATAAAGGATGTAAGCCTATTGTGGTCTCCCAATATATACTCGATGATACGGGGAGCACAAGTCCATGCCAGCACTTGTCGTATCAAAGAGGAGGAATCACCCAACCTTCGACGAAAACACGTCTCTAGCCTAGACCTCTAGATGTGTTGCGTTAGGTTCCAAAGCATTGTTAAGTTCATTGAGATTTATTTTAGAGTTTATCTTGTTTAAAAGTTTGTCTTTTAATGGCTCACCGCATGATGTTGATTTGAAATTCCTAAAAATGCAATCTATAATGATAAACAATCGTTGTTTATTTTGATCAATGAAAATCCTAGCTACTAGGGAAAGAAAATTGTGATTCTTTCAAACAAAGAGCAAAGAGCACACACTAAATGCACTTTTCATAAATCATTTTTCACACACAAGCCAAATGCAAAGTTAAATGCATGTATTTGTTTTTCGTTCCCTTAATGTGAGGAATGCCAAAAAGGAGAACTAAGTATAGATCTGAAACATTTCACTCAGAGCGATATTTCGATAATTTCTTTTTCAAAATAGAAATGAAGAATGAACGACACTTTTCAATTTCGAATAGAAAATGTTTTCGACACTTCGAATAATAAAAAACCAAATCAAATATATGACAAAACGTTCATTCGACTATTCAAAGAAGGAAGACTTTACAACACTTCTCTTTTTTGACACAAAACAACAGTGACGACACTTTTTGTACCAAAACGATAGATCGATTTAGGCAACTTTTTGACAAAGGATTGTAAATGACGAACAAATACATAAAAGCATTTACTAATCCTAATCAATGGAGGCTGATATATGTAAAGCAAGCAGGTTTCAGTAATGAGGTATTGTTCATAAGCAGCAAAACAATTAAACAGAGCTGAAAAAAGGACAAAAATCCAAATTTCAAGAAGGGAAATAGGCTCAGTCAGTCATAGCACCTATGCTTCACAGAAACAAGTATGAATCGCACCTGCTACACTCCGGAAGTGCGATGCATACTAGTTGATAGTGATAGACAATGCAATGGGCTAGGGAGCACAACTGAGGTGGGTTTTGGCTGAAAATTGCAGTTGATTTCAGTGAGTTAAGCTTAGCTATGATGGATAATAAAGAGAAAAATAAAGAGGAATGATCTTGGGAGGTTACTGAGCTACCAAAAGGGCATCTAGAATCCTTCTAAGTCAAATGTTCAATTCATAACCTAAACCGAAGATTGACTGAAGCAGCATTCATCTACTATGAAATTGTAGAGCAAGATCATTTTGAAGGCTATCTGGCTAACTTCAAGCTCCGTCTATAGTTTATGAAGCAAACAACAAAAACACACAAACATGTATTCGTTCCCCAGTGGATTCGCCATTTTGTTTCCGGGAAAACTAGTGTCTTTTTGATCTGCTAGCCCTCTAGGATTGGCAGCTATCCTAGAAACAAACAATCAAAGCAATTTTGGATTTCCTCTATGTGTGATAGATAAGAGAGAGGCAAAGGAACCAACCTGAATCTTCTGCTTGACTCCTTTCTTGATCTCTATCCCCCTCGACACAGCTTGCAACTCCTCTCCTACTTATCCCGCTTAGAGAATACATGTAGAGACAAAGTAACAAAACACCATCAAAGCATCTCGATCTATTATATCATAAGCATTGCAAAATTAGAAATACAATGAACATACAATGGCGTTCACAAATAACAACATTCACAAATACACAATTGTATGGAAGAAAACTCAAAGAACTTTATTAAAATAGAAGGGAGAATTACAACCCAGCTGTCTGATCCAGCATCATCCTCCCAACATCAAAGCCCTCTTCACCTCATGAAAATCAAGATGACATCAACAATATAATGCTCTCTCTCAACCTCAAACTATCAACACTTCCTTGCAAAATACAAAATTCCAGCCCCTAGATCTCTCAGATGAGGGATCCATTTATAGATGTGTGCAAGGGTGTGAGTCGTCTCTGGGTTTTTTATTAGTGTCATTCCACTCACTTTTTTTTGTTCCACTTGGAGATTTCTTGGATCTCTTACTCATCCCTAGGTGAATTCAGAGAGGCAAGTGTCATAAGAGAAGTTTCTAGAAGATTCCATGAGCATCCACTTAGCAAATTGTCTCAGACATTTGTCCATCCTCACTCATCGCACCCTACAGAAGGCCTCTTCAGTATGCATCGCACCTGGCTAGTGTAGGAGTTAGTATGCATCACACCCTGATAGTGGAGCAGTCAATATGGTCCTGTTTTGGCTAGTTCTGGATGTTTTTTCAAGTGGAATTTTTGGGGAATGATGTAATCAGTTGACCATGATCCTTTAGGGTATGAAACAACACTTTTAGGGTTTAAAGAGCCCTAGTTTATCGACATATAATATTGGGGTTGAAGTGCCCAAATATGTCTATAACAATCCCCCATCAATCGACATAGAATAGACTAGGATGATGTGATATATTGATGAAGTCATGAAGCGATGAACTACAACTGAGACAGGGATGGATGAATCAAAAAGGTCAACAAGCTACTACATATGGCCGACACAGATTGAGACTTCCCTTTAACACGTAACAACAAGACATAAGAGTGACTTGGCATCATGATGAATGAGTACCATGTGATATCATGCAAGGATGTAGGAGGCATAGATCTATGATCCATATGATTGGAATAGTGACCAACCGGAGGAGTAGATTGACTCATATGTATGGTATGGCTCCTAGGCAAACTAAAACCCAACTATGACATAATGAAACAGACAAGTGTTGTGTTCAAGGGTGATGCAAAGGACATTGTAATTTTTTGACTAATGGAAATAAATGTTTCCCCACTTCTCTTTTTTATAAGTTCCTTTTCATAAATTTGTCCCACAAGCCCGAAGAAGTGATTAAAATGTACAAGGGAGAACCTCCTAGCTATAGCAGACTAGGGTATTCTTTTTTTGTAATTAGTCTATCCCAGTTTGAAAAAGTTTAAAATTATATTGGGTAGACGACCCTTTAAGTAATTTTACGAGCATGAAGGAAATAAGTTCACTCAACAATATTTTCTAAATTAAGGAGTCTAAAAAGAGCTTAAAGATAACTCCTCCTTGAGCAACGAGTGGTATAGAGGATAACAATTAGTTCTAGTAATGATGGAACTTCTCATAACATAATGAGGAAAAGAGGTTGGTTAATAAGACCACTCATCATAGTGGTTCCTCCATGAAAGGATAAAACACCAAGTGAAATTGAATGGTAGGCCAAGCAGATGATGATGATGGAAGAAAGAAACCAAGGCTCAAACTGCAAAAATAGGTTTGTTATTAGCCTATTTTTCTCCATAGGGTTAGTGCCTCTGAGACATTATGTTCATTGACCTTCTTCTAGGCCTTAGACCTTATTTTTCCATCCATGACACCCATTCACATGGATAATGGGTTGTGCATGAGAGTGGAGCCTTCTAGTTACTGGTAGCATGCCTTATGCGTGAAACTGTAGAATACTTTTCCCTATTTTGTGCCTGCGACCAAGGAATGTATCTAAAGTCTTGTGGTTCCTAGGAGATTAGTTCAACTCATCACCTATTCAAGCTAGATAGGGCTTATCATTCAGAATCTTCCATAACTTCTTGTCATACTGAGTGTCTAATTCACCCTTGTAGGAGCTCTCTTCATCCTATTTATATTGGACCACTTGAGAGGGTGAGGCTAGTTAGAGTTTTTGGGATCCAAAGTTTATGCTTCAACATCAGATCCTTTATAAGAGAGACAAATTTTATGAGTGATATGTTTCTAGAGGTCTTATTCTTCATATATCTTTTCCCATTGTAGTGGGGAGACTCTGGCGGATTTTGGAGAGGTGACTTGGGGAAAATGTATATTTGTACTTTGTTTATGAATTAATAGAAATTTATGTTCCTTCCCTATAATTTTATGTTTCCAACAGTGGTATATGTTATTTCTATGATGTTTTGAGCTGACAATATTTTGAGGAAGATCACTTGTCATCCTTGTGCGATTTTGGTTGTATGTAGATTTTGAGATCGAGTGCAGGTAAAACAGGTCGCTTGAGTCGAGTGAGAGAATTCTGCTATGAATTCAAAACCCTTCACCAACCTGTGAGGAGTCTAGGTGCATGTTATTTCCTTTGTAGCATCTATAATTGTTTTCTTGTTGCATGTATGCGAATTGGGTTAAGATTTTATTATTTATATATTGGCCATTTTTCTCTTTCAATATGGTGATCTTATGTGAACAAAAGATCATTGAGCAATATCTCCTTGTATGTAAATTTCATCGCAACAAAGGTTTTTTGGATCCCGATCTATGTATGTGTGCTTTTTGCAACAACTTCGAATTATCTGATATCAAATAATCCATTAGTTGATGGGTTTAGGTAAAAAAAAAAGGTTGCTAATTGCTAGTAAGAAAAGATCCACTTCAAAAGGTCCAAAAGAACTTGGTTGTGTGATATTCTAGTGTTAAATTTTTTCAAGTGTTTCCTAAGATCACAAGGTGAAGATAAAATTTTCCATTGAACTCTTATGGTAGGCTAGGCTTCCGAGGTTTAGGTATGATACATCATATGGTCACATATATGGGCATATATTAGGTTCTCAAGAACTTATATTCCAAAAGGTTGGACTAAAAGGAGCTAAGAAGGTAAAAGGAAATATATGGGTGAAGAATTTATATAAATCCTTGAGTTAGTGATGAAGAAGTTAGAGAAAAGACCTTGAATTAGTAAGTGCATTGACATGAGAAGTGGAGATAAAGGGAGCATGAAGATTAAAGGATTAGGTGAAGGAAGTGCTAAATTGGTGAGGTATCACTAGAATTAAGAATTTTTAAAGTATAAGAGAAGTGTAGTTAGTGAACAATGTAGTGTTGTGCAGCATGTGAGATGTGTGTTGGCTAAGAGAGAAAGATCAAAGATCTGCTAATGTAAGAAGTAAAGGATGAATATTAGAGAACTCAAAATTTGCATGTGCATTAAAGGTGGATATAGAAAAAAAGGATTTTGAATGAGCATAATTAAAGGGAGTTATTGTGAATGAAGATTGTGTTTGAAAATGTAATGAAAATGTAGGGAATTGAGTAGTAGAAAGTGATTTTTCCTATACAAAGGGGTCTATGCAGGGAAAAGGATGAAGCCCTCAAATTAGAGTTGTAGTTAAAGAATAGTGGATGAAAGAGAGGAGTGGATTAAGAGAGAAAATAGAAAAAATATATATTCATCAAGAAGGGAATATGAAGTATAGAGAGTTCTAGGGTGTGCAAATAATTGAAGACAAGCTCAGCAAGTCAGAAAATTAAATATCAAAGAGATATGAGGTGTTTACAAAGAATAATAGAGAAGATGAGTGTAAAAACAGGGGATTAAAGATCATAGAGGCTTGAATCTTTTGCAAGGAATTGAGGAAGAACAAAGATCTAATGAGTTGACTAGAAAGAAACAAAGTAGAACATATACATGATGAGGTGATTGCAAAGAATTGAAGAAGTGATGATTTTTGGTGACGTAGCTACACATAATTGATGAAGAGTAGAGTGGACTATAGAAGAATAGATTTCATATCAAATATCAGTGAGGACTTATGTCTCTAGTAGGTTGTTTCTTGCAAATTTGAGGGGTTTGGTGTCTCTAGCAGGTGGGTGTGTGCAAATATAAAAGGATACTATCTCTTATAGGTTGGTTTCTACAAAGAAGTGGGGATTGGTGTCTCCAGCATATTGGTGCCTACAAATCTAAGAGAATTAATGTCTCTTATAAGTTGGTGCCAACAATTAGTGGGGATTGGTGTCTCCAACAAGTTGGTTCCTACAGAGATGAGTGGATTGGTGTCTCATATAGGTTTGTTCCTAAAACAATTATAATATTAAGTTTGTTCCTATAAAGAAAAATTAATTAAAAAAAAATAGTTTTCTCCCTAATGTGTTCTAGGTATATCTTGTGTTTATTGATCTGGCCGTGTGATTGATTTTTTATGATGTTTGACAAGTTTTTTTTTATATATCCCAAATGAAGCCAACAACCCACCTGACATGTAAATACTAGTAAACCTTTGGGGGTCTACAACCTGTACTCCTCTCCATAAACTAGGTCACAACTGGGGGGATTTGAACCTTGGATCTCTCAGTTTTCACTAATTTCACATTACTTCGACCACCAATTGAGTTTCCCCCTCGGGACATGATGTTTGACCAGTTATAAATAATTAAAAATTGTATTATAATGATTCAACACCCCTCTTTATAATTTTGAATCCAACACAATTTTATTAATAGTTTATTATACCCATATTTGAGTTAGTTGAGAAAAATGTTAGTGTGTGAACTTCTTGATGAATCCATGTGGCATTATGATAACATGTATATTTAATTTTACCTATTTCAGAGGGTTTGGGATTTCATTCCTCTTTTTTTCTTCAATTTCAAAGATGTTCTTATTACTTGGAGAGAAGAATATTTTTATGGAAGAGAGATATTGTTGTCGGCATGAATTAATACTTGTTTGTGTTCCAAGAAATTGTTGACTCCTTGATTCCATTGGTATTTTTAGTGAACTTATCCATAGGTTGAGAGCCTCTACAACTTTTGTCATTGATATGTTCTAAGTTGTTCACTACATCCCTATATGGAAATGGAATAGACCAATGGACTATATGATGGAGAAATGGGTTCCTTTCCTTAAGTTGCATAGGATGAAAGGAAGGAGACCTAGAGGTTGAGATTTACTTAGCACTCTTTGGGTATCTTTGGAAGCTATGAATATGAGTAAACTTTGTGAATAGAGAAATATTGAGAGTTATTTTTCTATGAGATACTTTTCCTAAGAAATCATCTTTGTTTTATCATAGCCTCAACTCTAGCGTAGCCTATTATAGAGAGATAACGTTCAATAAAGCATATGTTTGGGTGGAATATCTAATGTTTGTAGTCAATTGGTGAATATTGCATTAAAAGATATGTACTTGTTATTCTCCTATGTAATTACATTTTAATTGTGTTTATTCGAGATATTTATCTATCTTTATATGTTGTGTAAGCCATTTTCATCGCCCCCTTGTTAAATTACGAGCTTTGAGTAAGAACATATGCTTCCTATAAGTGAGTTGGTACAAATTCCTCTTTTTGAATTTATCTAGGTGTACATTTTGCACACAATCTCCATTTGGCACACAAAATAGCTTAATGGAAACCTTTGACTAATAATTACCATTTAACTATATGGTTGAGGTATGTCAAAGAAAACTTAAATAAGGCCCCAAACAATCCCACAAAACATCATTGAGAGCATCGAAAGAACCTTAGATATTTAGGGCCTAGAAGAACATGAGAAAAATCACAATGGAAGTATCAAGATGAAGAAACTATGCGGTAGTTTGCTAACTTGGCTGCTAATATGGTATGGGACATAACACCTTGAGTCAACCTAACTTTTCCCATTATCCTTCCTTCCCCCACTTATCTTTTTTTTCTTATTTTATTTTTTTATTTTTTACCTCAAACTCACTAGGATCAACTACCACTTTCCAATTTCCAAGACCTCCAATGGGTGAAAGGGTCCCACTCCTCTACCATACCTCCACCCCACACATGCTTCTCATCCAATAATGGGTGGTGGTGAATCCCAAACTTTAGAGCCTCCAAAAATCATTTAGAGCCTTGAAAGAACCTTGGATATTTAGGGCCTAAAAGAACATGATAAAAATCACAACAAAAGTATCAAGATGAAGAAACTGTGTGGTAGTTTGCTAACTTGGCTACTAACATGGTATGGGAAATAACACCTTGAGTCCACCTAACTTGCCCCATTATCGTTCCTTCCCTCACTTATCTTCTTTTTCTTCTTTTTATTTATTTAATTTTTACCTCAAACTCACTAGGCTCAACTACCACTTGCCACTTTCCAGGACCTCCAATGGGTGAAAGGTTACCACTCCTCTACCATACCTCCACCCCACACATGGCTCTTATCCAACAATGGGTGATGGTGAATACCAAACTTTCCCTCTCTTTTTTCTTCCTCGAGTGCTAGAATTATACTTGCTTTTCCAGGGAACTAGACGAAAGTTGACAAAGATCTATGGTTGTGGGTGATATTTTCGATTGAGTAGGAGGGAGGATAACTATCTCAAAACTTCTAATACCACTTACTACCTATAAAATACCACAAGCGTACATGCCATTGATGTTGACAATTTTCCAACATCTCCATTTCTAATTTAAAAGGTTTTGAGATCACTTATGGTACTACAACCCACCATACAATGTGGCCCTCACATTAACCCTCGTCCCCACGACATAAAACCATAATCCTGCCAACTGATCCTACCATAATGGCATGTACACATCACCACTAATACATCATCTAAGACATGGAATCAATATCATCAATAATATCACCAAATGAAAATTCAAAAATTTTCAATTTTTCAACCATTATTATAATTTGAAGAAATCTTTCATCCATCCAGGCATCCCTCTAGCTCAATCTCTTCTTGAAAGCAAGCCTATATGTCAACCCATATAGCTTGAGAACTACAAACCTACACTCTAATACCAAGCTATGGCGTACCCCAACTTAGGTACCCTCACAATCTACATTCTTGGTGAATTTACATTTCCCATACCATCTTTCTAAAAAAGTAATAAATGTCATATAAAAGCCTTAGAGTCATGTAAATAACCAAAACTGCAAAATAATGTAGCAATGTTAGCTAATTAACATTGGAATATTATTGGAATAAATACTCAATGAAAATGTAATGGAATTATAACAAAGGGGACACGTAATGCACTTATCTTTAAGAAGGGTAACCAATTGACTGCATACATTAGATGTTACACTTAACTTCAAGTTCTATTCAACATTCACTTGCTACAATAGGCCACCTTAGTTTGAGGCTATGATTATACAAGCATAGGCACGTAGGCCAACTCTGTCACTCACAAATAGTCAACCCTCAAGCTTTCTTAGGTCACATAGTTACATAACAATCAAAACTACCACAATTATTCAACTAGTTCCATAACAATCTCAACTTCCAACTCCCTTTTCCCTTTAGCCTACACAACGCAAGGAAAGGAACCCTTTTCTCTACAATGTCCCTTAGGTTATTCCATTTCCCTCCAAGTCTTTAATGCTCAAATTAGGAAATATCAATGTTAGAAGTGTCAAATACTCATACATGGATAATTTGACTTATAAATGGATGATAAAAATTTAACTTCCATGAAATACTTTAAAGTATTCTTAATAATAATCATAAATTTAATCATTTAATTTATATGAATATACTTTAAACTATTTTTATAGGGAGGTAGTTGGACCATGACATTCTAAAGTTGGGCACAACATATACTTTGGGATTGGAATAATGCAAGTTCTTACTCACGAGGAAAATGTGAAGTGGGTCATCCATTACCTAAGGCAATAATAATAAAATACTTAAATACTCAAAATCTTAAACATATTATCTTTTTACGATGATGATAGATGTGTCTAAATTAAAATAGTGCTTACAAAATTTTAATTTAATTATCAATACTTATAAGTGGATGGTAAAAACTTAACCTTCATGAAATACTTTAAAGTATTCTTAATAATAATCATAAATTTAACCATTTAATTTATATGAATATACTTTAAACTATTTTAATAGGGAGGTACTTGGAGCATGACATTCTAAAGTTGGGCACAACATATGCAATGGGATTGGAATAATGCAAGTTCTTACTAATGAGGAAAATGTGAAGTGGGTCATCCATTACCTATGGCAATAATAATAAAATACTTAAATACTCAAAATTTAAACATATTATCTTTTTATGAGGTTGATAAATATGTCAATATTAAAATAAAGCTTATCTAATTTTAATTTAATTTCAATATTTATAAATAGATAATAATTTAAACCTTCTCTGAAATACTTTAAAATATTCTTTAATAATAATCATAAATTAATTATTTAATTTATATAAATATACTATAAAAGTATTGTCATAAATTTTATAAAAATAGCATTATATTAAATACTATAATATTAATCTATTTTTCTAAATTTTATCGAAAAGACATATATATTAAACACTACTATTATAATTATTTTTTTAACGATGTTGATAAACAAATCCATTATAATCATTTTTCCTAATAATGTCGATAAACAATCAATGACACTATGACAACATCACGTGACAATCTCTCCCTTTCCCATACTTATTATTTAATTATCAAATATTTTAAATTTGATTTATTATAAGATTTTGGAATGAATGGTACAATTAATGAATGAGTTTGAAAGTGAATAGAAGCTTGGTGTCAACTTTAACTTCGACAAGTAATCTGTGACAACCTGACACCACAGTTTGACTCGACAGCCTCCTACTTTTCTATACTTTTTTTGGTCGAACGAAATTTTATTATTATATATAAATTGGAAAAATTGAAAGGATTTAATATTTTATATTTATAATAAAATTTATAACAGATTTAATTTGGATTAAATGTGGTTTATTTTAAAATTAGAGTTTTTAGAATTTTAATTTAATCAATAAATTATTAATTAAATTGTAATGATAAAAACATGAATTATGTTTTTTGGTATGTTAAGATACATAGGATATTTAACAATCTTGTCTAATTATTTATTAAGAAATATCTATAGTAAATTGAGATGAAATCTAGTCTTATTAAGAATATTCTTAAGTATTTTTAAGTCTAATAATATATTAATTATTCTATAAATAAAATAATATTGAAATAAAGTTATAATTTAATGATTTTTTTATGATTTTTATATTAATTTTGATAATGTAAGATGTATAATGAAATAAGTGCTTTAACGTTTATCAATGTTTTCCACTCATTTCATTTATATGACTTAATTTGTGTGTGTGTGTGTGTGTTAATATATATTTGTAAATTTCAGGGCTAGATTGTTCTTTGTTGAAGATAATCACTTCTTTTTTTTAATTAACATTTTCACATTACATTCACCCCATAACATCATATCACCATTAGCAATTATGTACAAAGAACAATAATATCAACAATGTAGTAGAACTCTTAGGAACAATAGAATAAAAGCATACACAATAGAGACACTAGGATTTAGGTCAAAGACTAAGGCAAACCTAATAAGGGGAAAAACCCAACCAAATTTCTCTTCTTAATTATTCATCAAATGTTCAGTTGAGATACAATGTACGAATATCATGAGACATAAGTCTTTCATCATCAATCACATTAGGCCTCACAGGGCCAACCTTGGATCATACAAGATCCTTATCCACAAGACCTTTTATAGATCCCTATATTACTATATATCTATGCCAAGTATAACTGTCATAAATGACATTATCACAAGGATAGGTTTAACTGTCATTCATCAGTAGCATATACACAATGAAACACATCAGCATCATAAGAATATTGACATATTGCCATACATCATGTCATTGTCATAAGCAAAGGTAATCACTGTGATAAGTCATTTTCATAAGCATAGGAAACACTGCTCAAACATCAAGAGTTACTACCCAATCATTATTGTCAAGAGAGGTAATAACACTGCCATTCATGACTATCACAAGAGCGAGTGACACTGCCAAGTATCATGTCTTCACTACCAAATATCATCGCTACATAACTACTAAAAATTAAAGTTATATCATCGTTAAACATGACTGCCCAAACGTGACTGACATGTGTATAAGTAGCACAACTCGAACATCTCTATCATAATAACTAGAATCTTTGTCCAATATTTACTTTCACAAGAATGATAGGGGACATGAACCCTCATCAATAACATTGCAGTGATATCATAATAGTCCACATAAGAATAGGCCTTGAAGGCTACATGACTAATTTCCTAACCATGGAGAATTAAGAATTTTAGGGCCTCATCAAGAGGCTACTTCACCTTGCTAGAACAATCCCATATTCTTAGAGAGAGACCACATACAAAATCACAAAAGGAGGCTACATGTAATACAAAGCTAGACCACCTAATAGGCTACATACACCACTGAAGATAGGTTGTGTAATAGACCACATACACCTAAGAAGATAGCCCACATAAATCATAAAGAATAGCATGCACATGCTTGAATGAACATATAAAAAAAATTCCAAACAATAAGCTGCATATCCTCCACAGGTAGGCCAGACATACATGAAACAATAAGCCATAGATGCTCCATAGGTTGGCTACAGAGATACCACACAATAGGTTGCAAATAATCCATAGGTAGGTCACAAATAATGCTAAAATAGAGATTGAGTTAGGTCATAGATGAATGTCATGATAGGCCACAGAAGAGAGCACTAATAGCTTACAAAAGTGAGCACCAATAGGATGCAGATGGGACACAGGTAGGCCGAAAAAGAGAAACCATAATAGGTCACATAAGGATGCCTCAAATAGGCCGAGTTGATTGTCCAAATGGGAGGATAGGTGCCATATTTATAGTTGTGGAGAACTCCAGGCTACTCTCTGAAGGCTAAGAACTTCCCTTTCAGTATAGCCTTGTAGAGAAAGTCTACAACTTACTCATTTGTTGAAGCCTCACTACTTCAATTCCACAATAAATCATTGTTGGACCTTTATTTCTCCCTCTATGCTAGGCCCTGATCGCTCCCTCTGTGTTGGATCCTTAATTCTCCATCAAAAGTCGCACTACTCACAATATGATCAACCACTACTAGATAGAGTGCACTAGAAGTCTGTTGCCTACTCATCCAGGAAATAAAAGCAAGACTCATACTAAAGAAACACCTCAATGTGTTCCTCACATTAACAACACTCCAAGTACACTTGACATTGGTATATCTCACTAGTTATAGCACATTATCAATACATTACTGTTTGTATCATCTAAGTATCTCAATATCAACTTTGCAACATCCAAATATACATGTCTAGGCTCAATCAAGATCATGGTACATGTTGCAAAGCAAGGATCCATCTAGTTGTCTACTCATTGGGATCCTTCAAATCTGAATCTGAAGTGGAGTATCTCAATTTCTTCAGTGTAATCCATTATGCAAAGTCTTTGACATCATGCTTCCCTTGACAAGGAAGTCCTCATCATATCTCTACTACACTTTTGATCTCAAGAAGTGTATCACCTAGGGTTGAGATGATCTGATCTTGTAAGAAAATAATTTATTAGCGTAAAAATAAATATCAAAGACATACCTTCAACATTGAAGAGGTTGGTGTCTTCATCAAATGTCCATCAATCCAAGTATACCAAGCCGAGAGGACTTGTTTCAATAATGCAATCATGAGTCTCCTACTCATGCACCTCAAAACCATGATGTTTCCCCAAGTATGATTCTTCCTTATGTATCATGGAGGAAGACAACTTCACATACATTTAATAATAGGTGCTAGAATCTCATCATAGTCCTCTCCCTTTGAGAGCATATTCGTGGAAGGATTTGACACTGCAACATATTTTTTTATCTAGAATGGTCCTTCTATGAAGAACATATTTCTCCCAACATCTTGTCTAACTGTTATATTTAATCTGATAATCTACTTTCTTTGAAAAGGAAGACTCTTTATCAACCCGGGAGACTACAATCCTTCCTGTAAGGCCTGGGATCTTATCCATTGCCACTCTAATCATGGGATGGCTTGACATCCTCCATAATCTCAATATTTAGAATTTGGTCCTTATATGCATATGATGTACATGTTGACCCTAGAACAAGAGTAAAAACAATAATAGCAAAGTATATAAATATAATGAAAGAGTACTTGATCATGAGGTAGTACTATCCTTATTCTCTAAATATGAGAGTGGCTTCTTCATTGTCTTGCACTAGCTCCCTCTTGGAGCTAACTCTTCCTGCATTACTCTACATCTTGGTGATCCTCAAGTTGGATTTAATTTCCTTCATCACATCCAATCATGAAGTTATGTACTGAAGCATTTGGTTAGCCAATCACTCATGCGGGAAGAATAAACAATAATATAAAAAGAAAAATCAACAAGAACAATGTCATAAAGCAATAAGATAAGACTTGAAAATACTTATGTTTAGAGGATTGTAGGAATTTATTAGCTCCCTCTTGATCCTACCTCCTTCTTAGCCATGAGACACCATTGTCCATCAACTATATATTAATGTTATATGTAAAAGAATAAATACTTCCTATTGAAACCCACTTGTATCCTTAATCTTATTCACTAGCATCCAGGCCCAATTATCAATTTTTAAGATGGCCACTTGATCTGCATCACATCATCTACTATAAGGAGATAGGGCTATCCAGGGTTACTCTAAATCTATCTTCTCAATAATCACATCATATTATGGTTCCAATGCTATAGAAATGAGGCCTTTTAAATATCCAAGGCCACTCCTAGAGTTTTCTTTCAAACCCTAACGTTTATTGTAAGGACAAGGACTCCCTAGGGTTTCCTCTAAACCCTAACATTCTTTTAGGTCTCCAACATTTTCATATTTTCAATATGCTTGATCATGAACTCCATCATTGGTGTCTACACGGGGGTGATCACAATGACTTATCTTCAGCCCAACTTTGATACCATGTTAATTTTAAGGGTAGATTTTTCTCTACTAAATATAATCATATTTTTTAAAAATTTCAACATTTTCTCATTACATTAACCCCTTAACATCATATCACCATTATCAATTATGTAGAGAGAACAATAACATCAAGGATGCAACGAAGCACTAAAGAACAATAGAAGAAAAACATATATAATATAGACATCACGATTTAGGTCAATGGCTAAGGTAAAACCCCATAAGGGGGAAACCAAACCAAATTCTTCTTCTTAGATATTCATCAAAGGATTAGCTGAGATATAATGTACAAATATCATGAGACATAAGCCTTTCATCTTCAATCACATTAGGCCTCATAGGGCCAACCATGGATCATACAAGATCCTTACCCACAAGACCTTTGATAGATCTCCATATCACTATATATCTCTATCTTGTATAACTGTCATAAGTGACACTATCACAAGGATAGGTTTAACTATCATCCATCACTGGCATACACACACTGACACACATCGTTGTCATAAGAATATTTCCATATTTCCATATAACACATCACTATCATAAGCAATGGTAATCACTATCATAAGCATAAGAAACACTACCCAAACATCAAGAGTTTTTGCCCAATCATTACTGTTAAGAGAGGCAATAACAATGCCATTCATAAATGTCACACGAGCAAGTGACATTGTCAAGTATCATGTCTTCACTGCCAAATATAATTACTATATCATTGCTAAACATTAAAATAATATCATTTTTAAACATGACTACCCAAACATCACTGACATATGTATAAGTAACACAACTCAAACATCTCTGTCACAAGAACTAAAATATTTGTCCAATATTTACTTTCACTAGAACAGAAGGGGACATGAACCCTCATTAAGAAGGTTGAACAGATCTCATAACATCTCTTATAAGAACAGGCCTTGAAGGAAACATGACCAATTCCCTAAAAATAGAGAATTAAGACTATTAGGGCCTCATCAAGAGGCTACTTCAACTTGCTGGAACATTCCCATCTTCTCAGAGAGAGGCCGCATACAAAATCATAAAAGGAGAATGCTTGTAATACAAAGATAGGTTGTGCACACCACTGAAGATAGGTTGTATAGACAATTTAAGTTAGGTTTCATTATAGACCTCATACAATTCAGAAGATAGACCACATACATCATAAATAATAGGGTGCATATGTTTGAAAGAACTTACCACAAGATGCCAAACAATAGGCCACAATTTCTCCATAGGTAGGCCACAGAGATACCACACAATAGGACACAGAAACACCTAAAAATAGGTTGTAGATGCTTTATAGGTAGGTTGCAGAGGTACCACACAATAGGTTGTAAATGATCCACAAGTAGCCCCCAAAGAATGAAAAAATAGAGACTAAGTTAGGTTGTATATGAATGCCATGATAAGCCACAAAAGAGAGCACCAATAGGCCACAAAAGTGAGCACCACTAGGCTGCATAAGAGACACAGATAGGCCATAGAAAGATGCATTGAAAAGGCCGAGTTGATTGTCCAAATGGGAGGATAGGTGCCATATTTATAGTTGTTCTTTGAGTGAAGGGTCATGACCTCTGGTTAGGCCGACTTAAACTATTATGAGGTCAGCTTGTTAATTTTGAATGGAAAAGAATACAACCTAAAATTTTCTAATAGAAGGTGACATAGATACTTGTCGAATGAATTTGTGCCTCACTAAATAATAGAAAGAGAAATGCCAAACCAATTAATAATAATTTCCTTTATCCAATTTTCAATTCTATAGTGGGGCAAGATAGTTTCTTCTTGGGGTAATTGAGTTTTTCTCTTTAAGAAATTCATATGATAGCTGCTCCAAATTTCAACAATATTTACCATAAAAACACCATTTAAAATATTTATCTATTTTTATTGTAAGATATAATTTATTTATATTAACATGATATTGGATTTAGTTGGTTTATGTGCATTTACAATGAGCCTAATCATATATTGAATATACTTCATCGAAATAATTTTTTTATTTGTATTATGCATGCTTAAAAGAATTCATATTGTAGTTATAGGTATGTTAAGGAAAAATTTATAGCCTCACAAAGAACATACTTGTCCATTTTAAAGAGATCATATCATATTAACTTAATGCACATATTCCTAATCATGGATGAATATGTTCAAAAGAATACATAATTAAAATAACGTGTATTGGTCAATTATTATCATGATGAATAGTGCATAATAGTATTTGGTCTATAAGATGGTTTATAGTTCGGAAACAAATTAGGAAGCTACAAAATTAATCATAAAAGTTAATAGTTCAACCAAAAGATCATCATTTTTTTGTGCTAATAATAAATTAAATTAATGGCGATAACCTTTTTTTTTCATAGTTTCCAAGTTGTTTCCTTATTATAAATTCATGATAAAGGTCTTATAAAAACATCTATTTCACTTATGTTATCTCTATCAATGTTGTCATTTACAATAACGATGTCATTTTAACATTACAATATATGTTTAATTAAAACCAATATTTTTTTAAGAGATATATTATAATCAAAGATATATGGGGAGAAAACGGTGTGTGTTTTTTTATTGAACTGATAACAACAAAAATAAAAAAAATTGTAACCATTTAGCTACAAACTGTATTTTTGGATCACCTCACCTATGCCATTACTTGAAAGTGATATAGTCGCAAATCTTATTTCATATATATATAGATAGACACACACACACACGAAGAATGATAATTTACAAAAATTTATAGTTTTAATGTGAAAAAACAATATAACATCTATTACACAATAGTTTAAAGATCCATATTTATCTTCAAGTGTTAAAACATTGGAAAAATTACTAATTTCTATAAAAATGCTAACCATAAAATGTTTGACAATTATTTTATAAAAATGTTCAAAATTCCAAGGATCTTGCTACTTTCAATAAATTTTGGTTATTTTAGAGTAATATAATTTTATCATGTACAATTTTAGTGAATCATTTTAGTAAAAATGGAAATTGACTAATGTTTTAAAAAAACATAGAAACTTAAGACATAGGGAAAAATTAGCCCCTAAAATTTCCCTCGATATCTACATGTGTCATTATTGTTGCATACTATAACTAATATGTTTTGTTGTCATTATTGTTGCATACTATAACTAATATGTTTTGTTTTATGAGGCTCTAATTATTTTGTGAGCTTTATATTTGATGCTTTAAAACTAGAATATGGATTAGCCTACCTAGGTAAAAAGCATGTAAATAATAGTAATATCAAATCCAAATGTGTGATTGGGAATATTATTAATATTTTTACCCACATGGATTAAAAAGTGTAAGGATGGTTGTTAAAAGCAAATGACAACTTTTTTGAATGTGAAGAATGATAAATTTTTATGTACATTAATTAATCTCCACAACAAGTTGAGGATAATGGAATAAACAATTTGATGAGCTTTGAAACATATAATGATGAACAATGACATTGATTTCAATAATGGAGTTCAAAATATTCCACAAGAATTCAGGTTACCACTTCATCTTAAGAAAGTTAGATTATTACATAGATGTTAAGAGAAAAGATATTGTTGAGTCATGAGGCTCATGTCAAATGTGGCTATGTGTAATGTTATTCAATGGAAAATATCAGACCTCTCTTGCATGGCATGGTAATTAAAAGGGTTCTATTATCTTTCAACATTTTCTCGTTTAAGTTGGATACTCTCTTATTTAGTACTTTAGCCAATAGATGAAATGATGCATTTGAAAATAAGTTATATGCCAAGGGTTTAAGTTATTAACCAATTCAAAGATTCATTAACATAAATAAATAAAAACCACAACAATACATTCTTGATATTTTTTTTGTAAGTTGATGCATTTATATTACTGAAAATTTTAACTACAGGGGATTACATAGATATCCATACTTCTCAAGGAGGATTCATGTATCCTCAGCATAAACCCCCAACAAAAGAGAGTCAGAGCTACAAAGACTTACACAATAGATCTTCATTTGTCGCCAGATATATACATTGACTAGAATACCAAATTGACTAAAGTCCTACATAGATACCAAAACACATGCACACATATAAACCATCATAGTTCGAGGCTTTAATGTTGAAAGGAATATTTGTTCTCCTAAAACCATAAATAAAACATAGATATGAGTTGAAACTCAAGTGCAAAAACATAAAAAAAACTTAACCCAGAAATTACGGACCATTAAATGATAGAGCATGAGCCAAACAAAAACCAGGAAAGGGCCAAAAAGGCCCTCCACACATCCAGCCTAACACCTCGGAAGGTAAAAGAAAGACCTCTTACTGCCTTCCCCATTGTTGCATCTTCTCTTCATCGCTGGACATATGCATTCCTGATATTAAAGGTGAATCTCATCCTTAATTTTCATCAAACCTAAAACATAATACCATCCGTTAATTTCAAATGTCCTTGATGGAAATGTGCTCCATGTTGCACCGACTCTAGATGGTAAGGAATTTAAAGTTCATCAAATATAATAAATATATGAAGTTTTCTTTAGAGATGACCTATCAACCACCTTAATAGTGCCCTTCAAGATGTGATATTAAGAGAAAATGAGAAGGAAATTGAGCTAAACTAGTAACATGCAAATCCTACATAGTTGGAGTATCAACTAATTGGTATTGCAAATCCTACATAGTTGGAGTATCAACTAATTGGTATTTTTTTAGATTTCCTTGATATATTAGTGACAACAAGACTATATAACTAGCTAAAATAACTAACAATAGATGCATAGTAAAAACTATGTTGAGTATTTGATGAAATTTCCTTCATTTTAGGAACACATAATATGTGTTGTAAAAAATATTGTATTTCTAAAATACCTGTTATTGATGATTGAGGGTATTGAGAAGGTGACTGTCATGAATGAAAATCCAAAAGGAGAATTTCTCCTAAATTCTTCGGAATCATTTTTTCTGCAAAATCAAGAGTTCTGCTGAATTCTTCGGAATCAATTTTTCCTGTAAAATCAGGAGAAATGGATAAGAGAACTTTACTTACAATAAACATTAACATATTAGATGTTTATCTTTATCCAAATGCATAGTATTAAGTTCATGTCATAAAAAGAATAACTTTCTAAAACTATATCCTTAAAAATGTTGACCTGCAAGTAGCCAACGGTAATAATACATTACAAAAATCCAAAGTATAGTATTACTGCGATTGTAGCTAGATTTAGTAATAATTTTGGACCAAAATTCAAATAAAGATCCACATACGACAAAGCCAATAGGATAAGATGGAACAAGGGAACATATGAGATTACTACCTTTAAATATTTTTATGAAGATATTTTTGACTTCAAGTAAGATAATATTCAAGCTCCCTAAGGTAAGTGTTGTTAAATAGAAAATGGATAACTATATAGGTGAAATTCATTGTGTGTTTTTGTTTACATACTTTATAACAAGAAGCAGAGCATTTAGCATTCTTGAAGTTGGGTTTTCTCTCCCTGGTAAAACATATATAAAGACAAATGAAAATATGGATAGTTACCAATTTATATCAAATTGAAATATATATATAAAAAAATGAAAATGATGGGTTGCTATCTATTTATATCAAATTGTTGGTTTCTGGACCAAAATTTCTTAATCTGTTGAAAATATATGTGGATTCACATATATTTAAAAATAATTATGAGATAATTAGTAACAAAAGATACCAACATGTTATGTTCCAAATATTATAAGAAATTAGAAATACACACGAGAAATTTCTTAATCTTATCTCTAGTTAATGAATTCTTTGACTTGAAAATATAAGTGGATTCACATATATTTAAAAATAATTATGAGATAATTAGTAACAAAAGATACCAACATGTTATGTTCCAAATATTATAAGAAATTAGAAATACACACGAGAAATACTAGTTTTCACAATTTTCTCAGATTTAATGTTCTTATACTTACTTAAACCTCGTATATGTATAATATATATACACAACGCGCTGAAATATAAGACACACATGGGTGTCTATTGAAATAAGGATCTAGAATTATAATCTTATTTATCCAATACTTATTAATCACACACCACGATTAACCTGCATGGAATATTCTAGAATATTCTTAGTAGTAATCACAAATCAAAGATTAAGATTTATCTCAAAAGTAGTTGCACCCTTTCTTCTATTTTAATTAAATTGATTAATTAAAAAATTGTCATATGAAAATGAGTTATGGTATTTTGGGCACATGGTATTAGTAAGCCATGTTATTGACTAATAGTATTGTAACAAAACCTATTTACATGTTAAGAATCTTTATCATAAAGTGGGATAAATATCCATAGTTAAAAACCTTAAATTTAGATATGTCTAACTCATAAATTAATTCTTCT